>SZWC01022534.1:31636-42854 GCA_023375785.1 Penium margaritaceum
TGTGTGTGTGTGTGTGTGTGTGTGTGTGTGTGTGAGAGAGAGAGAGAGAGAGAGAGAGAGAGAGAGACGCGGGCATGTGCAGCCTCCGCACAACTTGTGCGACTAGCCACTGCTACCAATTAGAAAGAAATGTGGCACAAGCTGGCGGGAGTTAACCTGCCATGCTCGGTAGTGGCCAGCAAGACATGCAGCCAGCCGGGCAAGCCAAAGTCGGTGCACGACTCAACTGGTGCCCACTCACTCACCAAGGTGCAACTGGTGGCAACTCACTCACCAAGGTGGAACTGGTGGCCACACTTGAGCTTGGCGGTGGAACGCTCTCCACTGTCCTCCACCGCCTCGAAGCAAACCGAGCACGGCTCCTCGGATCTCTCCTTCCTCCTCTGCCTCTCCCTCTGCCTCTCCTTCTCCTTCCCCTTCCCCTTCCCCTTCCCCTTCCCCTTCCCCTTCCCTTGACCCTCGGCTCGTCCCTTCCCTCTTTTCGCCTCGTCCTTCCCCAACGAAGGATAAAAGCCGCTCCCCCACTGCCCCTCGCCCCCGTCGTCCTCCTCCTCTCCATCCTCGTCGTCCTCTTCGCCGCCCGCATCGTCCTCCTCTCCCTCGCTGCTATCGCAGGCCACCTGCTTGCCTTTGCTGCCACCGCATGCCTCACGCTCTGTGTGGGCAACACCAGCGCCGGCAGAAGCAGCAACAGCAGCGTGCTCCGTCGTCTTGTCGGCATGGATCGGCACTGCCGGCCGAAAAGTGGCAGGGCTCGTCCCTGCCGACATCTCGGCCGCAGCGGCAGCAGCCGCAGCAGCGGCGGCGGCGGACAAGGCAGCAGCAGAAGAGGAGGCGGCCACGTGTTGGGAAGGGGGTGGGGAGTGGACCTGCGAGGCGTGCTGCGCAGGCGGAGAGCGTGCGTGGCCAGCCAACGCCGTGGGCGGCGCTGTGGGCGCTTGCGCGTGGGTGCCTGCGAACGCAACAGAGGACGGATGCGGTGCAGATGGCCCCGCGACGGTGGTGGGCGCGCCGATTCCACCGCCGCCACCACCACCACCACCGCTGAGCGACGACAGCAGGCTGAATGCGCCCAACAGAATAGACTGCCCGCCGGGATCCATGTCCCGCATGCCCTGCATCGTTGCAGCAGCCGTCGCCGCTGCAATCGCCACTGCTGCTACCACTGGAGAGGCTGATACTGATGCTGATGCTGCTCCTGATGCTGCTGCGGACGCTGCTGCTGATGTTGTTCGATACAGCTGCTACTGGCAAACGACGACTTCGCTAACGCAGCTCGCCCTCGCGACGTTTCGCCGCTGCTCTAGACACATGCCGATGGCGCCACTGCACGCCAGCTGGCTGCCTCTGTCTGGTTAATGCACGAGGCCAGTCGGCAGCAGTCACGTATCGAAAGCTACCTACTACCAGTTGTGGAAGACGACTGCCCCACAGCACTGGGAATGACTTCCGCCCGCGCAAACAAGATGACCCGTCACAACCCTGGACGGTGCCGCGTGTGTGAAGAGTCCGCACGCGAGCGACATGCCAGGCTCCATCATGTACTGCCCTCTTAGGGGGTGAACCGACGTATGCTTTTGATTTTGATTCTACGACCTCATCGATTTCGGGCTAGATAGGTGTAGCGCAAGGTGTGCCACGTGGCTCGAACGTGGGTCCTGGCCTGTGGGCGACGGATGGAATGAGTTGAGGGTCCAAGACCCTCAACTACCGCGGTTTTGGCCCAGTGGGCCAAGCTTCCCATCCGTTTGTTACATTTGGTATCAGAGCGCCGGGGTTCTACACCCATAATGGACACCGGGGGCGGGCCCATTCCTGTGTGGGAGGAATGTAGCGCAAGGTGTGCCACGTGGCTCGAACGTGGGTCCTGGCCTGTGGGCGATGGATGGGATGAGTTGAGGGTCGGAGACCCTCAACTACCGCGGTTTTGGCCCAGTGGGCCAAGCTTCCCATCCGTTTGTTACAATAAGTAATTCTTTTCTGATTTTTAGAGAGGAGGGATTGCGATGGAATCAGCGAGAAATCATACCGAGGTTCAAGGATTCCATGATTTTCCCTTCCAAATCGACGGAATTTCTTCCCAATGTTGAGGACAGTGGTGAAGCGCTTGAAAAATGCAACGAGTTTGTAGGAGCTCGTCGCTCAACGGCTTCCATATTTCCTCCTCTACAGCGAAGATGTGTGAGCTGAATCTTGGTCGTCCGTTTAATGAAAAACTCATCTAGGGCCATCAATGTGTACTCGTATTCCTTCAAATTGGTTTTAGGTCATGTTTTTACATCAATGTCTTCACCCCGGACATTCGGATTGATTCTTTGTTTTTCCGCATGTAAGACGTTACCAAGACGTTGGGAAACCTGCCACGTCGGCAAAACTAGGCATAGAATCAATTGAAAGAGGTCGGAAGGCTTTGATCTCAAGTGTGATTTTTCGGATTGGTTTTGGCGCAATCGCAAGCGTCCTCGTCGGCTTGCCAAGCTACCCACCACGACGCATCCCGCCAGCCGAGGGAAGAATCAAAATCAAAATCAAAGCATCGGTTCACCCCCTTAGACTAGGGTCCTGCTTGCTAGCCGTGATGGGTTTTTTGGCTGTACTGGCGGGATTGGTCATTTGTTAGGTCATTGAGGCTAGTACCTGACATAGACCTTGAGCGCAACCTCCATGAGGCCCTTCTCTGAAATTGCGCATAGAATTTGCAAACTGTTATTCGCGCAAGGTTTAGAACTATTTGCGCGAATATTTAAGTTACTCGCGCGATCGGTTAAACTTCCGTCGAGCAGCAGCTTCTTTGTGGGAAGCATCTTGGAGAGACGATCCTGCAGGATATGGGACTCCGCGAGTTCCCTCTTTAAAAATGGACATGAGCATGTGCTCAACTATGCGACAGAAGGAACTGAAAATCGATGCGGAAAACTCTTTTGAATGGATTTCTAGGAAAAAGTCCATCACGCCGAACTCAGCTCCGCATTGAGGCCAACCGTGATGGAGTTTTCTGGCGGGAGGGATGTGCGATTCGATGTGCCCGCCAAGGCCCCTGACACTGGTCTGAAATGGGCATGAAATGTCGGTTTCGGCACCAGTTTTCGCATGTACGAACACTTCGCCAATGGATGCGACTTGTCAAAATTTGCAGACCATGTCAGTGACGCGCTAAGACTATCTGCCAAAGAGAAAGCCCATCACCAATCGTGTGCAACCGCAAGGGATCCAGAAAATCGAGCGGCAAATCAAGCGGGCAGGGCTCGCATTGGTGCGTTTGAATTTTCGCGGGAGATTTTATCGATTTTAGGTTCAAAACCCCATCACAGCTAGCAAATGGGACCCCACTCTTACACCGGGACGTGCACGTGACAGGCAGTCAAAACATTCCTTTTGGGGGCCATATCACCAAAGTACCAGCGCAATACCAACCAACAAAGTACCAACTAACGAAGGGGATGGTGACATTGTTACGTAAACCTTATCTTCCAAATGGGCATATTTTTTATTACTCAAACTTCTTGGCAAAGACGACAATATTCACTCCGACGGCCAAGGGCGAACTGGCCAAGTGCCCCGCCCCCAGTGGATATTTCTAAACCTCTTGAAGCTTCGACCACTCTCGCGAACCTACAAACAGAAGTGTCACGACCTTTCCGTCGACTTCTTGACGAATCTCAAAGAATTTGGATTTATAAACATGCATCACGCATCTTCACCGTCGATTCTCTAAGACCCCCGATTTCCCGGTGGACCTTCTCGAATCCAACCACTCAGTGCGCGATTCCACACACGTCGCTCGACATTTGACACAACGACATCGGCTACGCTTCATTCGTAACTCGTCACTTGTGTATACATGTTTGATCATTTCGACATTAGAAAGATGGTACTCACAAACGTGCATAAGCGTGGTTGTGAGAACAGACATGCAGACACCAAGCACGTCACCTTGGGTCATGGGGACAAGCAAAACCAACGACATAAACTGCACACTTGAAGACATTTTTTCTCAGAGCCTTGGTAAGAAAGTGAGCCCTCTATGACCGTGTGTCCAACCATGCAACCCGAACAATGCCAGCAGTGATGCACTCACGAACAAAGTTTTGCTCCACATTGATGTGCTTGGTGTGTGAATGATGCATGCCATCATTTTCAGCAATGGCCTTTGTGCTATGATTTTCACAGCTTAAAGTGATGCAGTGTATGGAAACACGTAGTTACTGTAGCAGAAGACAGATCCAGACATCTTCACACGTACTTGTGCTAAGAGCCACGTACTCAGCCTCTATTGTGTCGCGAGAAACACACCCTTGATTTCCGTTTTCCAAGAGACAGCATTCCCACCAATCAAGTTAATATATCATGTTCTACTTCGAGCATCAGTGTCATGTGCCCTGTCACTGTCAGTGAATCAATCCACAAGCATTGAGGGGTGTGCACGAAAGTACATCCCAGTTTGTAGTGAGGAGAGCGCATTGCGCACCACACGTAATACAGCCTCAAGATGGCGCTCTCTCGAACACTAGGAAAACTGAGAGAGGAAATTCACAGCAAAGGCAACATTGGCACGAGTATTGGTGGCCAGGTACAGAAGGATATTAATGATCCTGAGATATTTTTTTGCGTCCACTATCTCTCCCAACTTTGACAGCTCTGAGGACTTCAATAGTCCTTGACCCGCAGGGATCACGGATGTAGAGGCTGAGGTAACAACTATGAGGAGTGGCCCAAACCGCTCCTCCAGGCTGTGGATGTAAGCAGCCTCGTGGAAGTGTAAGGTGTAGCATGAGCGATAACGCTCTACCTCCATGCCAAGAAATACGCAAGCTGGATCGAGGTCCTTCATCTTGTATGTGGACTGCAATAGTGTCTTTGCAAATTGGATAGCTGTGATGTTGGGAGATGTGATGAAGACGTCATCCACATAGACAAGGATAGCAACAAATGATGTGGAGGGGGCATAAAGAAATAGTGCAGACTCAACAGTGCTTCTCCTAAACTCCCCTTGTTTCCAACGTGGTCATAATCTCCTAGTTCTAACAGCATGAAGACTGTTTGAACCCATAGAGTGCCTTGCATAGAAGACACACCTAAATTGTGCCATCTGTGAAGCTTATTGGCTGCACCATGTAGATTTCCTGGTCAAGCCTACCATGAAGGAACGCATTACTGACATCCATCTATTCGAGTTCCCAATCATGCGAGGCAACCAGGCTGAGAAGGGTCCTCGAAGTGGTTTACTAACCGACTGGGGCAAAGGTTTCATCAAAGTCAATTCCAGGGACTTGAGAGAATCCTTCGGCCGTGATTCAGGCCTTGTATCGTTCAATCATATTGTCAAAATTCAGATTCCGTCGATACACCCACTTGACTACCACTTCTTTCTCCTTGGAGAGAGATCCACTAACTCGTAGACACAATGGTCAGAGAGGCACTGCAAGAACCCTGTGCGGTCAGTGGTTCAGGTGGAAGAGGTGACAGGCCAGTAGCCCCAAAGCATGAGGCAACGTACCAAGCAACAGAAGAGTTGAGAGCCAGATAAAACTCCTTCTCAATGAGAGAGTATCCAAGAGAAGTGTCGCGGTGCACCAGAGACACAATTGTGGGTAAAGCACTGGTTGCAAAGCCAAGAGCACGGACATCTGGTTCACCCAAGATGACAGGTCTGGGAATTCCCCCATGGTCCACTACAGGGAGAACGGGACTGGGACCAGAAGGAGAGGAGCGGGAGTGAGAAATGGAAGTGCAGGGCTGAGACGACATGGCAGACAGGCGCCCACCCCCGGTGTAGGGAGAAATGGCAGGCACAGAGGCAACAGGGAGCACGAGGGAAGCAGACGGCATAGAGGCAGGCAGCACAGAGGAATTAGACGACACAGAGGTAGCAGGCGACCCGGATGTAGCAGGTGAAAAAGAGGCAACAGGCGACCCGGAGGGAGCAGGTGACACAGAGGCAGCATGCGTCACAGAGACATCAGGTGTTTGAGCAAGAGATACCATTAGGGAAGGCATACCCAGAGAGTCAAATTTAAATGGCCAAGAAGGGAGTCTCCTGGAGAGGATGGGAATGATAGCAGAGAGAGGAGGTCGATGGACGCACTAAGGGAGGAATAGTGGGCTCGGCTGGAGAAGAGGGTCAAGAACCTCCTCCACCCCAAGATAGCGGAGGGAGAGAGACGGAGTTGGGAAGGTCATGCTCAAAAAGGTGTTCAAAATAGAGAGTGTCGCGGGACTCGACCACACGACAGTGCACAGGGTGCCAAAAGTGCCAAGCATTGGAGAAGAGGGAAACACAAAGAAAGATTCACAACCAACCACGAGAAGAGATTTTTCCATCTTGGTGGTTAGAGGGGAGCCAGAAAAAAGCTACAGAGCCCCAGACACAGGCAAGACGAACATTAGCACCACGGCCGGTCCAACGCTCAAAGGGGGTGACATGGTGAGGAAGAGGGCTATGACGGACATGATTCCACATCCACGTCATAGAGGACATGACCTCAAATGCAAAGAGAGGAGACTG
The DNA here is from genome assembly GCA_023375785.1 of Penium margaritaceum. Lineage (NCBI taxonomy): Eukaryota > Viridiplantae > Streptophyta > Zygnematophyceae > Desmidiales > Peniaceae > Penium > Penium margaritaceum. The sequence continues at coordinate 38,142 of SZWC01022534.1, forward strand.
ACAACAAGAAGAGAGAAGGGAGCGAACACTGTCAGCGACGGTGCAATTCCAACGTTTGGACGCACCATTATGATGTGGTGTAGAAGGAGCTGTGGACTCCATGTGAACACCACGAGACTTAAGAAAATGAAAGGTAGGTCCAAAGAACTCACCACCACGATCGCTACAAAAGACACGCAAGGGACGAAGACAGGCACGTTTAGCTTGGGGAAGCCTGGTTTCAAGGAAATCAATCACGTCACTTTTCTGGTGCAGTGCAAAGACCTAGCGGTAGCGAGAGAATTCATTAGCCAAACAAAGGACATATCAGCAAAAGCCCCTGAGAAAATCGTGAGGGAAAGGATCCATGACATCAGCATGCACGAGGTCAAGGGGGTGGATTAAGGTGGTATCGGCTGCAGTAAAGGGAGGGCGGTGCATTTTTCCATGAGCACAGTCAAGGCAGGTAGAGGAGCACGGTGGCGCGAATGTGGCAGAGTCAAGGCCAACGGCAGGTTGGAGGTGTAAGAGACGTTGGATGGCAGCAGTGTGAATGTGACAAAGGGGACGTTGCAAGAGATGGGCATGATCAGGTGATAGCGTAGGTGTGACGTGAACAAGGGTAGAGGTAGCGGAAGACGATGGAAATGGAGGGACACAAATGAGGCGGTCACAACACACACCACAAAGAACCACAGGACCGGAAGACCGAACAGAGACAGTGCCAATGTCCCAACCAAAAGAGAAGTCCATGCCGTGGTCGTCAAGGGTGGTGACAGAGAGAAGGCTGACTTCAAGATAAGGCATGTATAGGACGTTAGGGAGGAATAGGTCCCTCTCAAGACCAGTGAAGCGTACAACATGAACACCTTGAATAGGAAGTAGCTAGGTGGAGGTTGTGTAAACAAAGAAAACGGAACCGACGGGATCGAGAGAGACAAAGGACGAGCGACACGAGGTCATGTAGTGAGTTACACCATATTTAATGATCCAGAAGTCAGCAGAGACACGTGCAGAGGGAAGAACGAGACAAATAGCAAGAGTGCCGGGGGGAGACACAGGTGAGAGTGACCAAGACAGTGGGGCTAAGTGCAAGAATTCCAATCCTCAATCCAAGAATGGTCATCAAGCAATGTCCTCTGGACACACCCTGATGACGCACCACAAAGGGCTCCATCTGACTCACAGATTAGGGCACAGGATGCACCACTCACACCCTCATCTCCATGAAGGCAAAGATGTAGGAGTTCAGTGAGACGGTGTTCAAGGCCACGCTCCACTTCGTGGGAAACATTGTGACGGTCGGAGGCGCGTGCGTCAGGGAAATGGCCGTCGTCACGAGGCCAAGAGGGCACCGTGTAGTAAACGGATGGGGATCCATAGTAATTAGGACCCAAGGCAGAAGGCACCCAATCCCAGGAGCCAGCTTGGGGGACAGGTGGCTAGAGAGGTGCAAGAGTGGTGCTGAGGGCTGAGGCAGAGGATGAGGAGTGGGAAGGTAAAGCTACAGTGGCGGCCAATTTGGCTGTAAGAGAGGAACTGATGCCTCTGCGAGCCCAATGGGCACGCATACCAGAGGCGAGATGCACATCATCCCGAGGAGCTGGACATTTTGGGACAGAGTGGCTAGAGGCACCGCAGTTCCAACACATGACCGCACCAGGGACAGAGGGGGGATCGGAGGGTTTGCCGCCGCGACAGCAACCCTTGCCTCGGCTTCTCCCGAGCCCGCCGCCTCCGCCGCGGCCAGCACCCTAAGTGGTGTGAGCAGCCTCAATGGGAGAGGAGAGGTATGAGGTGGTTAAAAAGGTGGAACCTGCAGGGGAGGGCAATGTAGTGGTGACGGCAGCAAGTGTGGTGCGATGAAGGTGCTTGTTTTGCAAGTTACTCCACCAGTGGATGAGCCGAGCGACGGTGAACTCGTAGAGTGGACCGATCCCTGGTGGCGATTTTGCGGGGTCTAGAGCAGCAAGGAGTTGCTTGAGTTCAGACTGGGAGACATGCAGGTACAAATCAGAAAGCTCAGGGATGAGGCTGGCGACAATGGAAAGACAAGCAGAGAGAGAACCGGGGGCAACAGTCCTGAGGTCATGAAGAAGGCGCAGACTGCGCGTCCAGCAGTCATCAGCCGACTCATCAGCGTGCATGTGAAGACTGTTAAATTGCACACTAAGAGCACTTTGAGCGGCATGACCAGTCACTGTTTTGTGGTGACGTATGAGGGCATAGGCGTCCACGAGATTAGCGGGGTGTGGCGGGCCGAGTTCAGCATTGTACATACCAATGTCATGCAATAGTCCCTCAGGTACAACATTTATGAGAGCGTGAACATCATGGACGGCCTCTGTAGGCTGAGGGACGAAGGGAAGTTTGGCGGGTGAGCAATACTCTGACAATATCTCCCATTGTGTCCAAGCACTAAAGCAGGTCGCCCATGAGGATAGGTGAGTTTAGTCGTAAACAGTGGGGTTTTACTTTCAAAGTCCTTCCGTCTATGCGGGAGAAGGACACGAACAAGAGCGGCAATGGAGAAAAAGGGGGCAAAGGAGTTTGCTGCAGCGATAGCAGGAACAGAGGACTCAGCTAATGCGGTCTTGTCAGCCTGCAAGACGGCAGCGATTGCGGGGACGGCGCAAAGGCGCTCCATGACCAATTTGGCCACAGCACTGGCCAGTTCTTGTTGTGCCTCCAGGCCCTTGTGAAGTTCCTCTTTGGCTCCACGTCATGCGGCCTGGGTTTCACTGAGAATGGCCTCCAAGGCTTCAATGGTGTCGGCATGGTGTTACAGGATAACAAAGGAAGCAAGGTGATGATGGAGAGATGCGTACAAACAAGAAAGGTGCAAGAGGGGTGCTCACCAAGCTAGTGGCCTGGGAACAGGGTGAAGAGTGGAGGCACCTTTGCAGCATCTGAGGAGGACAGAAATGTAACCCACGCGGAGACTGCCACAACCAAGTAGTGAAAGTCTGCGATTGTGGCCCCCGGCACTGTTGCGGCGGCAAAGGTGACAATGATGGCTGTGGTGACGTGATGAGTGAGGTCATGGGGTGCACCTATAGGATTCAGGATTGCTACTGATGTGGAGGCATGGATCAAGCCAACAGCGCTTGAGGTTGCATCTGCTATAGAGGCCACGACAGTGGCCATGGCAGATGTTGCCACTCTCACCTATATGACAACATTTGCAGATGTAGCCACCAGAAGCGTCACTGATGTTGTCTTCTCAGCGGACGTGGCCGCTGCTTTACGCACTGCAGTTAGGGTCGATGCTTTGCTAGCACGGGTACTGACTGAGGATGTAGCCGCTCCACCAGTTGCTGCGTTGAGGACAGCACCCGCTGGACTAATGGGAATGGTATGGTAGAGGTTTCTGGAGGATGAGAAGAGATTACTGTCATGGGACACCAGTGCGGGTCACAGGGTAGCAACAAGAGGTCACTATCACTTGAAGACAAGGAGCAGATGCAGAGCATGAGGCGGGGATGGCGAGGCTACGATGTGATGAGCGGTCTCGCACTTGTGGTGCATCCACCTCCGGGCGGCGTAAGAGGCCGTAGTGGATGGGTGTGCCGATTCGGTGGAATGGGCAATGCTCCACCCATGACCTGTGGACCGTAAGGGTGTGAGGAGGGTTCCTCAGAATGAAAATTCACACTAAGACAGAATTTGCGAGGGGAGAGCAAGAGTCTAAGCACCGGTAAGTGCACACCCACACCAAGCACCTGCTTGAGTGAGCATGCACCGCCACCCAGGGGCCGAGCCCGACCTCTCGGAGTTATCCAAGGGACGGCTTCTACTAGTGTACAGCTAGAGACAGACACGGTTGCCCCCTAAGGATTGGTATCCAGGATAACATGCACCTCCTCTAAACACTCAGAGGAAAATGACCATGATACATGCACTGCTAATGAGAATGTACGCAGCCTAGCATCTACCACATCACATGAGGACAGTCAAATGTAAGAGATGGTTGTGCCAGAGGTCACTCTTGGAGAGCTTAATGGCTCCTTGATGAAACGATGTCAGTAGCCTCGAGCGACAACTTCCCATGCATGTCCATGATCGTTCAATCTACACATGTGAGTGTGTGGCATGAGTAATGAGACAAGCGGGAAAAACAAATGTGAGTGGCCAAGGAACAGGACATAAATTCAACAGTTACACGGAACGGACCAGTGGCATACCGATCGCTCTTTTTATTGAGTAAGAAGATACATGACCTGTTTCATGTGAGATTCCTAGCTCCATACATGGTAGAAGGAACTGTTTAGACTTCTTTTGCAGTTCTAGCTACCAATGGGCAATACGAGGTCCTTTTCCTTCTCCATCACCAAGAGCGTACACTCCAGTCGCGATTTGTTAGGGAACACCTCGTCCATTAGGCCGGTTGTGGACTTGAACATAAGTTATGGAATACTGAATCTCGGTGGTCAAGGAGTACTAGAACAAGCTAGTTTCTCACAGAAATCGATGGGTGGGAGGGGGCACCACTTGAGTGCAGGCAATAGTGAACAAAATTCCCTCTGGTAGACATTCATGGAGAGTGACAACAAGAGGTTGGGGACGCCCAGCATGGTTGTCGTGCGGGCGTTCCAGCCTAAAAGGGAAGGTTGTGAGCCGTACCGACCAACAACCTACAACGCAGGTCCAAGTGATGTGCACATGTTCATGTTCAGATGGTGATTGAAATTATGAATTTTCTTTCACAATGTGAATGAGGCATTATCTAGCACT
>SZWC01022535.1:20680-39281 GCA_023375785.1 Penium margaritaceum
ATTCTTTCCCAGGACAATTACTTCGTTAGTGACAAGTGCGAAACTTTATTGTCTTACGTGATTCGACTCACGGCTTATTAACAATACTGGTTCGTCACAAAACTTATGTACAGTAAGTAGCCCCAATCTCCGCGGGGCCGCTCCAATTTTTTTCACCGACCAATTTGAAATCGACCTTATGGCCTCGAACTTACACCGAAGATTTTTCCTAGTCCAAGCATGTTCTGCTAAGGAGTTATATGTCAAAATCATGCAAAAAAAAATTTGCACAGACACCATACCTCAATCTAGGTCTATGTAGTAAGACATTTTGGCTCATAGAAAAAGAATCACGCATCACCTTAAGTGATGAATAAAACATTAAACAAATTAAAACAAGAAAAATATTTTTCATTTCATTATAAGTCTAGGGGAAGTTTCAATAATCTTGTAGCTTCAATGATAATGTATAAGGAATCAAATCGAAATAAAATTGAACTCTTGTCATTGAATCTCTCATAAAGATGACATGACATGCCACTTCATATACAAAACTGCGCTTTCATAAAAGGTAAGAATTATGAACTAGTAAATTGATGGACACATTTTTATTTGTTTATGTTGTAAAAAGTAACATTTCTGTTCCAAACTTGTTTTCAACATGGAGGAAGTTTAAGGCTTTTTTTCATGTTGATAGAAACAAAATAAGGACAAAACAATGCAAACATTTATCTTGATGATAGAAGTTTTGTGATATTTCATATGTATAAGAGTGCTATGTTTATGAATTCTGGATAAATGATGAAATTGAAGTTGTTGTTGTTGTTGTTGTTGTTGTTGTTGTTTTTGTTGTTGTCGTTGTTTTTGTTGTTGTTTGTTGTTGTTGTTGTTGTTGTTGTTGTTGTTGTTGTTTTTATAGTGAGTAGCCCCGCTTCCAAAGTTTAGGTTTCAAAAAGCCACTCGTTCTGTTGCCGTAACTGCAAATGCCCTTAGGGGTATTTCTTAACGTTTGGATTATCCATTACATATTTCCATTTTGTATGCTCTGTTTGTAAAATTACGTCTTCCCTTTATTTTCAATGGCGTCTTGTCCACGTGGTCGTTTCATGTATGGAAACGAATGGAACCCTGTTTCGATGCTTGTCTTTTTTTGGTGGTGCTTCCCTTGGAATATCATGATAAATTCGTGACGACAAATTCGACGTGCAACATGTTTTACGCGAACAAACCAACCACTTGAAAACAAATCTTTGTCAGACCCCATTGTGTTCTTTGTCAGACCACGTCGACGGGGTATATTGTGTTTATGTATTCAATCCCTAGGTGCTCATGGAGGTGAAAAACCATCATTAGTGGCATCCGTGGGTTGTATCCTGCCCCCCGGGATATTCCGTGACCTATCTATGAATTCTGTGGCTCTTGTGAATCAATCTTTCCAAAACGGGGGATGGTAAGAGTACCCTCTCCGGAAACGGGGTCTCTGAGTATTTTCCTGTGTCATGATCCATGTTGTCCCATTTCATTTTCTGTGCCACTGGTCTTGATGTACTCCAGCGCAACAATAGGGGGAAGGGGGGGATCATCCAACACATTCAAGAGTCTCTAAAATTTGCAAGTGGTCAATTTTGTCTTCAAATTCATTTCTCGCGGCTTTTTGATCTCAGAAGTTTCACTCTGCTCCACTGAGGGCATTCTGGATACCTTCCCAACATTTTATGTTCTGCTTCTGAAGGTTCTGACGCATTTAACCATTACCCATAAGGATACAAGCAACGCAAATTGTATCCATGTTTCTATATTGTGAGATCAACTTCTTGGCGGCTAATCTTTAGAAACCGCGCCTCGATGTTCTCAAAACCCTCCGACTTCTCGGTAGAGTTTCCCGATCTGACCACTCAAGAGGCTACGTCGCATGCGTTTCTCCACTTGAGTGCCCAAGACCCATGCCTCATTATGACTCTCCCTGTTGTACGTATGTGCTCTACTTGTTTGACACTTGTCATCAAAGTACACTTGCTACTACGTTCAAATTATCGAACAGTCTCGATTCCTAAAACAATCTTTTGCTCCACACCTAATCTTTCTGAACTATCCACATCCTTTTTGCAGTAAACCTTGGAATCAGAGCGCATCGGCATTTGTGAGACAGTTGATATGTTTACTACAAGGTGAAAACCTTGCACGTCTCATGGCATCTCCACCACTCAGAAGTTTGCATACCTCGCAACGATAGTGGTAAACGCAATGAACCCACCCGACGACAAACAATAGGAATCGACGAAGACTCCGACGATGGAGGATCTACAACACACGATCAATAACGCTCTCCAAGGGAACCAACCACTAGTAGCAACTTTCGCAACGAATGGCACATCCACTTAGACAATCAACGCGGTGACGGATCCCTTGGGCTCACTGAACCCTTTGCTGTGGTCATTTCCTGCTGGGATGACACCTTGCACAATGGGAGGCAGCAACCGACAAGCTCGCATCAATGAAGACCTATACCAGAAGCTACCAAGACTTGAGAGCCTCAACACCCATCTGCTTCAACAACTCAACGCAAGAATGGAGGAGTCTCAAAATGTTTGCGTAGGAAGCACTTCTCACTGAGAGATATTCAAAACTCTCGAGCAAGTCCTAAATCCAACATGCACTGCCTGAAACGTTTATTCACGCGAATTCCAAAGGACCAACGATAAGGATGTGGCTGTCGAGATTGGAAGTGTACTTCACCTCAGCTAGGGTCAACAACGACAAAAAAGCAAAACGACCTTGCGGCCTTACTTTGGTGTGGCACGAATTTAAAGTGGTGGTTGGATTTATAAGCAATCCAACCACAGCACGAGACCGATAGTGTTGGATCAAAAACTCATGCCACTGCTCTCTTATCGTCAACCGTAGGCGTCCTACAACTTGAGCAAGTCAAGCCTTTGTGGCATGACTCACTGACTCTTGCGGAAAACCGGATTGACTTCGTGCACGTCATACTCAAACACTTTGGAGAAATGAACAAGAAATGTCACGCAAGATACAATGTCCAATGACGCCGTCAGCAGTCTGGCGTGATTTAGAGCACACGGCGTTTTCGAGAAATCGACACTAGTATTAACCTCGCCTCGGAGGAACTCTGTTTCCATGAAAACAACGGCCTTAAACATGACATCAGTTGAGCAATTGCCATGTTCGTCATCCAAGATGGCCTTCCGCGAGTAATTGGAGCCGATGGCATCGACAACACCGATTACAATGCTACGCGATGTTGTTATCCAATGGCAGGGGACTCCACGTCCAGAATTCATATCATTTTGGAGGGAAGTTGCATTTAACTGAAAACATGTGTCAAATGGAGATTTGCGTCATCAATGAACACGGTCAATGGTTGTGGTGCACTTGCAAGAAACCTGGGCACATCTTACATGAATACCGAAGGTGTCAACAACAAGCAAAAAAGTGGGAGAAGTGGCAAAGAAAACATGAGGATTAAGAAAATGGTCAAGGGAAGGAGTAAACAATGAAGCTAGAGCTCGGTCGAGAGCATTTGTGCGAACCCATCGCCCATCTGAGAAGCACACATTGCCGTAGACAAAAGTTCTTGAGGTTGTAAATACTGACAAGAAGGACGATAAACCAGGAATATTGTAACAAGTGCAACCAAGGGGCTGTAAAACTTGTAGAACGGTATCGACACTCTTGGATGAGGAGCTTCTCATAGTTTCATAAGCAACGACATGGTTCAAAGCCAGGTTTTTTTTACAAAATCAGGGTTGTTTGTAAGAAAACCAATGATGGACCACTGCAAAACCACGGACTTTGTAAACTTCTTTGAATGGAAGGCAAGGATCCGCATAAAAAATTGTAACGAGGTGCCCTGTTTTTCTGGCATACTCGGGGTCTCACCCGGGATTTAGGGGCACTCGGCACATTTTCTGTTTTTCGGAAATATGTCGGGAAGTCCGGCTCGAGCCGGACGGCTCGCCATAGCGAGGAGGAGGAGGAGCAAGCGAGCGTGTACGCGAGCGAGCGCCGGCATGGAGTTCACGCCGGTGCTAGGGGGCTGTTTCACACGAACCCCCATGCGGCGTTCTGAGCACGCCAGGCAAGGGTGGCTGTCGCCCCCTCGGCAAATAGCGTGCGGGACACACTATCCGCCGAGGGGGCCTCTCTGGCGGGAGCTCCTGACATCGAGCGTGGTCAACGGGCGAGCCCGTGACGGTAACTGCAACCATGAGACGGTCGCAGTACCACCAGTGGTGTGTCAGACACGGTGACCACACCCACCGTTGGGAGGCATACGGGAGCAACAAGGCGGCTCGCTGAGAGAGAGGACAAACTGTCGATCTCGACGATCTACGGCCCAGGAGTTCTCGCACTAGGCATTAGATGCAAGTAGGGCACCAAGTTCAGGTGCAAGCAAAGGACTAGGTCCAGGAGCAAGAGGCTTGCTACAACATGCTGGGATAGTAGTAGGCAAGGGCAAAGACAGGCCGGCCGAAGAGTATAAATACCTTGTACTCTGTTCATTGTAATGAACGTGTCTTTTCCAGCTCTGGTTTCCACATTTCTCCAAGTCTATCTTTCCGCTTCGACTATGCTCTCTGCACACTAAATCTTAATCTCTAGAGAGTACCCACTCTCACATCTGGTATGAGAGCTAGAGCCACGCGTTGGGCGGAAGAGCTGCCGGAGCTAGCCAAACGTCAAGGAGCAAAGGCACGTACTACGCCGGACAACATTGAGGCTGATCAAGAGGGAGATTGCTGGACCAGACTTCGAAGCCAACGCACAAGCCAACCTCTGGAAAAAAAATCTAAACTTCCAGAGCATCCACACGGCCTACCATGCGCTCCCGGGAGACGACGGGTGACTCCTACACACTTTGAAGACCTCAGATTTTCTTCCAGGACTACCGAATTGCTACCGAGATTTTTTCGATTACTGCCGAAACGCTGCCAATTTTTTTTAAGGATCTCCAGCAGCTAAGAGGCATCAACAGCCATGGAGCAGGCCCTGAAGCAAATCATAGAGCAGCTGGGAGCCCTCAAGATGAATAATGAGTTGCTCTATCGGCGGATGGCTGACTTGTAGGACGGGACTGACGCTGGACAGGTTCAGGCGGCCCAGCCAAGGAGTCTGCCTAGACCAAAGCCAAAGGCTCCGGGACCGTTTAATCTCTCAGTCAAGGGTGCGAGCGTACAAACCTGGTTGTTCGCGATGAACTGCTACTTTGGGGCTTTGGGTCACCCTCCAGAGGACGACGCTATGCGTGTGTCATTCGTGGTGACACTGCTACGCGAAGTAGCATTGAAGTGGTGGAGGCAGCTGAATATGCTGGCCACTCAAGGTGGAGGTGGGAACGCAGCTGTGCAACATGCCATGTTGTGGAAGCCAGGCACGGGGCAAACTCAAGCTTGCGTGCCAACGACGTGGGAGGAGTTTGAGCAAGCCATCAGAGATCAATTTGATCTTGTGAACGCCTCCATGGTCGCACGCAACAAGTTTAAGCAGCTGAAGCAGATCGGCTCTGTGCACAAGTACACACACCGTTTCTTGGCGTTGTGCTTGGAGATCGACGACATGAGTGAGCCGGAGATGGCAGACAAGTACCACGACGGCTTGAAGGTAGAAATTCAGTGCACGCTGGCACTCAGTGGAATCACGGAGTTCCAGGCGATGGTGGCCACTGTGAAGCGCGTTGACTCGCTACGCTATTGTCGAGGGGGTTTCTATGAGAAACAGGAAAACTTCTAGCGTTGAACATTGTACCAACAAACCGACCCCATGGAGATAGACGTAGTGCAAGGAGGCCAGCAGCAGAGCAAGCCGCGTGGTGGGAACTGTTGGATCTGTGGGAAGCCTGGGCACCACAAGAAGGACTCCAAGAAGAAGCAGCAGGGAAACGGCAACCAGCAGTGAGTGGCGGGCGGCCAACTGCTGGGAAAGCTTCATCCGCATCAGCAAACACCAGCCCCAAAAGTCCTTTGACAACCAGGGAGCTGCCGAGTGTATTGCTGTGGAGCGAAGGAAGCGGGAGCGTTCAGGGAATCCTCCTAAAAACCGAAACTTTATCGATTGGTTCTGCGGACGGCGAGGGGCGCCACACTCACCGGCAGATTAAAGCATTGCTAGATTGCAGTGCGTCGCACTCATTCTTCAGCGACGATCTTGCAAAGAGGTTGGGGCTTGCATGGCTACCGGGGAAGCCAACTATGGCCAAGTTGGTGCAAGGGGTGTTGGAGTGCGGACTGCCTCTGAAGCCTCTGAGGATCCGTATGGGCAAGCTGTCGTGCGAGGTGAACTTTCGCACATGCCCGATGGACACCTACGATACCATTTTGGGGCGTGACTGGCTGCACCGCTCGAATCCTGCTGTGGATTGGGTGCACAGCCAGGTGAAAGTAAAGAAATGCGGGGAGTAAATCGTTTTGCTGTTGTGGGAAGAAGAGAAAGACTCCAAGGCAGGTAAGGTGCCACAATTGAGTTACGTACAGCTTATGCACTATCAGCGCGAGGGGGACCAAGTCTACCTTGTGTGGATGCGGCAGATGGAAGCAGCTGAAGAGGTGGAAGTGTTGGCAGTGGAGGGAAAGCAACAAGAGGGAGAGTGCCAGAATGCACCAGCGGCAGAGCTGTCAGAAGGTGTCAATGGAGTATTAAACAGCTACAGTGATGGTTTTCCTGCTGAGCTGCCAAAGGGTTTACCACCGAAGCGAGACATCGTCCACAAAATTGATCGAGTTCTTGGAGCAACTCCAACGGTGCGGGCTGCTTATAGCATGAGCGATAATGAGCTTGGTGAGCTGAAGAAGCAATTGGAGGAGCTGACGGAGCAAGGGTTCATCAGGCCATTGGTGTCACCCTATGCTGGACCAGTCCTATTTGTGAAGAAAAGGACAACGGAGCTGCGGATGTGCGTGGACTATCGCGCACTGAACAACGTAACGTTCAAGAACCGGTACCCGCTGCCAAGGGTCGAGGAGCTGTTTGACCAGTTGAGTGGAGCGCAGTTCTTCAGCAAGATTGATTTGTGCTCTAAGTACCATCAGATCCAAATTACAGAGCAGGATGTGGAGAAGACGGCGATTAGGACGCGGTACGGCCATTTCGAGTACCTCGTGATGCCGTTTGGATTGACCAATGCTCCTACAACGTTCATGAGCCTCATGAACAGGATCTTCCACCCTCACTTGGACCAGTTCGTGGTGGTGTTCCTCGACGACATCCTCATCTACTCCCGAACTCTGAAAGTGCATCAGCAACACCTTCGTGGTGGTGCTGGGCATTCTTTGGAAAGAGGATCTGTTTGCGAAGCTCTCCAAGTGCGGGTTCAAGAAAAGGAAGGTGGAGTTCCTTGGGCACATCGTGAGCGACAAGGGTCTCCGCATGGACCCAAAAAAGGTGGAAGCAATAAAGGAGTGGCCGATACCAAAGTGCGTGCGTGACATCCAAGTCTTCCTGGGGTTTGTTAACTACTACCGATAATTCATCCGAGGTTACATAAGAAAGGGTGCGCCGCTCACTCAACTGTTGAGGAAGGATCACCAGTGGGAATGGGGCGATTAGGAGCAGACGAGCTTTGACGAGCTCAAGGCTGCAATGTGTGACGCTCCAATTCTGATGCATCCGGATTCGTCTAAGGAGTACGTCATGGCGACAGACGCAAGCGACTATGCCATTAGGGCGGTGGTGATGCATGATCACGGAAAGGGGCCGCAGCCGATTGCGTACGCGTCTCCCAAGTTGCGAGGGGCAGAGCTAGACTACGCAATCCATGAGAAGGGGATGTCGGCGGTGATCCATGCGTTCAAGCACTGGAGGTGCTACCTCAAGTCGCGACACTACGTGGTCTTCATAGATCACTATGCCCTAAAGCACCTAAAGACGCAGCCCAACCTCAGTCGCCGACAGACTCGCTGGATGGAGTTTTTGGAAGGAAGTTTTGACTACGAAATCCAGTATAAGCCTGGGAAGGTGAACCTGGCAGATCCTCTTTTGTAGAGGCCGGACTTGAGCCTCAATGCCATCTCAGTGCTGATTGGATTTCCAGTCATGCATAGCCTATTCAAGCACGGTTATGCCATGGACAGTGAGTTCACGGGTGGTGCGCTGAAAGACGCGACGTGGGATGGAGTGTATTGGCAAAGGGGGCAAGAGCGGAGGATTGTCGTGACGGATTATGTGCCATTGAAGCAGTTGTTGCTAGAGGAGGCGCATGAAACCCACTACTCGGGTCACTTCGGCTTCGACAAGACGCTCAAAGCCTTGGCACGCCAATATTGGTGGTTGTCAATGGCAAATGATTGCAAGAGGTTTGTAAGTAGCTGTGATGTATGCCAACGCATCAAGGCCCTGAGGACCAAGCCACCCAGGGAGCTGCAACCATTGCCTATACCAGAGAGGCTATGGACAGACATCTCGCTTGACTTCATCGACAGGTTGCCTGTGATGCAGTAGGTAAACAACACAGTGTTGATGGTGGTGGATCAGTTCTCCAAGATGACACACTTCATCACATGTCCTCAGAGCATCACAACTGCCTGGTTAGCTCAACTCCTCCTCGGTCATGTCATCAAGCTGCATGGAGTGCCGCAGTCGGTGGTCTCAAATCGCAATCCATGCTTCACTTCGCGATTCTGAAGAGATCTCATGGAGAAGTTGGGCACGTGAGCGCATCTGACCACGACATACCACCCACAGAGCGATGGGCAGACAGAGCGCACAAACCAGACATGGTCCCAGCGGATGGAGAGGGTTGGGAAGAGAAGCTCGGAGTGGCAGAGTTTGCCTGCAACTCAGCGATGTCAACATCAACAGGAAAGTCACTGTTTGAGGTGGTCTATGGCCACCAGCCACTGAGCCCAGCCGCTCTTGCTACGGCAATATCTCTTCCGGCTGTGCAGCACATTAGTGAAGGGTTTGCCACCACTTGGGATGTGGTGTGGCAACAGCTGTTAAAGGCAGAGGAGAAGCAGAAGCGGAAGGCTGATAAGCATCGCTCTACGGAGGATTTCCAAGTGGGAGATCAGGTGATGCTGAACTCTGCTAACTTGCAGCTGATGGGAGTTGGGAGTTCCAAGCTGAAACCACGATGGGTGGGTCTGTTCTGCATTTGGGAGAAGCGGTCGGCCGTTTCATACAAGCTAGAGTTGCAAGCTCACTACACCATCCATCTGGTGTTCCACATCTCCCTGCTTCAAGCCTATCGCGACCCAAACACCTTCTTCTAGGATCGTGGGACAGCTCCACCTCCTACTGTCCAGATTGAAGGAAATGAGGAGTTTGAGGTGGAGAAGATTTTGGCGGATTGCCAGAGGGGATGACGGCGTGAGTTTTTGGTGCAGTGGAAAGGATACCCGACGGACCATAACTCTTGGGCGCCAGAGGCCAACTTCCATGTCCAGGGTACCGACACTGTTCTCCAGGAGCATCTCAGGCTCACCGGGACGTCGCGCCTTCAATGGGCGGGGGGGGTGAATGTAATGAGGTGCCCTTTTTTTTCTGGCATACTCGGGGTCTCACCCGGGATTTGGGGGCACTCGGCACATTTTCCGTTTTTCGGAAATGTTTTGGGAAGTCCGGCTCAACTTGGATGGCTCGCCATAGCGAGGAGGAGGAGGAGCGAGCGGGGGAGTGCGTGAGCGAGCGACGGCTTGGAGTTCACGCTGGTGCTAGGGGGCTTTTGCGCACGAACCCCCACACGGTGTTCCGAACACGCCACACGAGGGTGGCTGTCGCCCCCTTGGTAAATAGCAAGCTGGACACGCTATCCGCCGAGGGGCTCTCTCCGGCGGGAGCTCTTGACATCGAGCATGGTCAACGGGCGGCACTGTAACGGTAACTGCAACCATGCAACGGTCAAAACACCACCGGTGGCGTGTCCGACACGGTGACCACACCCACCGCCTGGAGGCATACGGGAGCAACAAGGTGGCTCGCCGAGAGAGAGGAAAGACCTTCAATCTCGACAATCAACAGCCCAGGAATTCTCGCACTAGGCATTAGGTGCAAGTAGGGCACCAAGTTCAAGTGCGAGCAAAGCACTAGGTCCAGGAGCATGTAGCTTGCTACAGCGAGCTAGGATAGCAGTAGGCAAGGGCCAAGACAAGCCGGCCAAACAGTATAAACACCTTGTACCTTGTTCATTGTAATGAACGTGTATTTTCCAGCTCTGGTTTCCAGACTTCTCCAAGTCCATCTTTCCGCTGCGACTATGCTCTCCACACACTAAAGCTTAATCTCTTGAGAGCACCCACTCTCACAAAAATGGTCTGGTGAGCTTCTTTAATGAGTGGCCATAAATTCATCCTCAGGCAAAATGTTCATTACTGACACAATTTGTATGTGGACTAGAGTAGTAGCAAAGTCTACATAAGCATTTATGGCAGGGAACAAAGCGTGCCTCTGATCAAGTGATCCATGGCGTAGCGGTGGTCGAGGGAAGCAGCAAATGTGGAAGTATTAGAACAAGTTTTCTAAGTTGCAAAATGCTAGCCGATGTCGCAAGACATGGCGAAGGATATCTACGATGCGATGCACAAGCATAGCTAGTCCACATGGAAATAAAGGAACAAAGAAATTGGAGTAGTAGAAGTAACTACATCAACCTCGATATGTGACAAGTTCAAGGCTGTTCCAGAGGAGTTCACATTCTTTATCAATGAGTTTTTCCCCTACAAGTAGCCGCAAGAGTTACCTCCACAATGAAGCTCGGACTACCAAATAGACCTTAAACCCAACAGCAGACCGACGGTCTAGGGGACCTATCAGATGAGCGACCATAATCTAACCGAACTCAAAAGGCAGGTAGACGAGATCATCTCTTATGGATTTATCAGGCCATCCACGTCACCCGATGCGACATCTAAACTTTTCATGAAAAGGAGTAGGTGAAATGTAGATGTCCATAGTTTACCTTGCATTGAGCAACATCACCATCAAGAACCACTACCCTCTTCTACGAGCAGACAAACTTTTTGACCAACTCCGAGGGACGAGTATTTTCAGTAGAATCAACCTCCGCTTTGGCTGTTATCCACGTACCTGATAAGGGCATTGAGAAGAAGAGAAGCATGCATCTGGTGTGAAATACCAGATGCATGCTATTCAGGTTCACAGTTAGGCCATGTGGACTCACAAATGTTCCTACAACATTCATGGTACCAGTGAATACCATGTTTTTGTGCCCAGACAGAGGAGCATAATGGAAATTTCCTAAATGTTCTCAAAGTTCCACAAAGCGAGGAAATCTAGAGATAACTCTTGAGGTGTGACTTAGGTGGCTGTTTAATCAAGTTTTTGGGCCACATCATCATCAACAGACATATCGCCATGGACCCAAAGAAAGAAAAGGCAGTTACTGATTGGCTGACGTTGACCAATTATTGGGACATATGTGCCGTTTTGGTATTTTGTTACTTCTGCTGTCGATGCGTTAAGGGTTATACCCTAGTGTTATTGCCTCTCTAAGCTCTCACTCAGAAAACCACCAAGTGAAATTGAGTGAAAGTGTTGAACTCTTTGATAAATGCTCAAAACTATTCACTAGCCTTACAATTAGTGACCCAATGGTGGACTATGTAATGGCTACCGCTAAGTCAAATTGAGCAATCAGAGCCGGTCTCCTCCAAGACAATGGCGGTTGACAACCGGTTGCGTACATGTCACAAAAACTAAGCATGCCGGAACTCAACTAGGTGGTGGAACAAAATGAAATGCTTGCACTAGAGATCACATTCAAGACATGGTGGTGTTGTCTAAAATTCCGGCGATGCATCGTCTACACCAACCACCACGCACTCAAACATCTCAAGACTCAGCCAAATATGAACCATTGGCAAACTGGACGGATGGAGTCCCTTCAGTCCAACTCCTACTACCACAAATCTAGCAGATGTTCTGTTTTGGCTATCAAACCTGATGGCCAAGATCAATGTGTTTCTCATTGAACAAGATCCGTACCTCACAAGGCTATTCGCAAAGGGCTACAAGGAAATTGGCGGGTACGACACGACCAAGTTTTGTTTTGACAAACACTACTTGCAACGGTGATTAACTCGTCAGATCTACATACCAACCAATGACGATCTACGAGAGATGCTATTGAAGGAATGCCACAACACTGGTCCATGAGGATGCTTTGGCAAGGACAAGACGCTCAAGAACCTGGTAAAGTATTACTGATGTGGCGACGTTTTACGAACCATGCCACACTTGTTTGTGGTTAGAAAACTCGTCGCAGAAGGCCACCAGGGTTTCTCTTATGGCTCCTTGTTTTGACGGAGCTATGGTTTGACATCAGGATGGATTTGATGACAAAGATACCTTTCATCTCGGAGGGTTATGACACCATGCTCATTGTGGTGGAGTAGTTTTCCACAATGTTGTACTTCATTCTGACAACGTCCATTGTCACCACCAAAAAGAGCATGTCTATTTCATAATCCGATCGTACAGCAAAACGGCATGCCACGTGCCATCATCAACGATCAAAACGGGCCTTCAATGGTTGTTTTTGGCAGGACCTAATGGCGGGTTGTGGTAGTTGGATCAAGCTATCAACAGTGTTCTATCCTCAAATCGATGGATAAAACCGAGCGGACCAATAAGATGCCCAAACATATCATGCGCACTTTATATCAGCCGCATGACACGAGTTGGGCAGTAAAACTGCTGGCTGCATACAAATCTGCAACCTCCAACACAAAAGGTAAGATTCCGTTGAAGGTGGTTCATGCCAATCCCCAGAGCCAAAGCAATATTCCCACAGTTGACATTCACCTACGGGGCTTCTCCTGCATTTGGGACAAAATGCAACAAATACTCGCAAAGACACAAGCAGCTATCAAGCAAGTAGCGGACCAACATCAAAGAAACATCATGTTTAGCGATGGCAATCGCATCATGTTCAGCTCAGCTCACATCAAAATCTGTGGAGAAGAATCCGCAAATCTCAAACGCCAATGGTTGGACCCATTTTAGTTCAAGCGAGTGCAAAATCTGGTTGTCATTCAACTTTGCCTACGAGACAATATTGTGATCCACCCAGTCTTCCATGTCAGTAAGCTCAAACACTACCGAGAACATAGCGTGAACTTCCCTGGCCCAGCCATCGCTCCTCCGCCTATAAACCAAACATATGGGGATACGGATTACGTGATTGAAGATATCCTTGGATATCAATGCTGTGGAAAAACGATCGCGTGTTTGGTCAAGTGGCACAATTCCAACACCTGGCAGAATAGTTGAGAGCCCTACATCAACCTCCAAGACGTCGATCATCTAATTGAAGGTTGTTTTAGGCATCACTGGCCTATGTCTGCTAATGTGTCGGGACGTCGCGGTTAAAAGGGGAGGAAGTGTTAGGTCCTAGATATACATGAGTCCATAAACATCGCAATTGGGCAGTTCCTTCTTTACATTCATGGCCCACCGCGCGTTGACCTCACGATTTTTATGTCCTTCGGCCAAGGGAATTTTGGCCACCTAACCTGACCTCTAATGTTCCGCTTGTGAAGGTTCTGAGAGATTTGACCCATTTCCAAAGGGTCGACAGTTGTATCAGGAATCGTATCCATTTTAGGATACTGTTTAGGCGACTTCTCGAAGGTGCTCAAGTACTCTTGCCTTGACATTCTCAAGACCTATTGAATTCTCGACAGAGTTTCCAGAAGCGACCATTCACAAATTGTCATCGCAGGCATCACTCGACTTGAGCGTCCAAGACCCAAGATATGTCTCGTTGTGATTCTCTCTATTATTTTTATGCACTTGACTTGTTCAAGACTTGTTATCGAAGTACACTTACTGCTAATTACAAGTTATTCAACTCTCCAAATTCTTCAAATAATCTTCTACCCCGCACCTCATCCCTCTGAACCATTCACATTCCACTGGGCGTAGCTTTAGGGTGCCGGGGAGGTAGGGCGCTCAATATCACCAGTTATTGTCATTCAAGCAATCCCAATTACGAAGGCTTCTTAAGGTAGTGATACATAAACATGGGGGAAATGATAGGAAAGGTAGATTTATAAGTAATGGATGTAATCATGTCCCATTTTCCTCTTCATCACAGTCAATTTTTTTTACGTTGGCCGTAACCAACTTGGGACAAGGGGTTGAGGAGCGGGGTCCGGATGTAGCAACATGGAAGAAATCATGCATCTTGCTTTTTTCCCCCTAGTACACTCCGTCCCACACGGCGTCTCTCCCTCTACCAATTCAGAAATCCCAGGATGCTTGAAACGTTTAAGCATAAATGGAGATGTCATGAGAAAATGTATGGTGTTAACGATCATTTGAAAGCTCTCTGACATTGAATATGGAAAATCAACATTTCCATGCTTGTTTACTTTAGTTGAAGCTTCCTTCCTTGACTTCCATCTAACAAGTTCTACGACAACTTGAGTTTGGTGACGTCTTGAGATATTTCAAGATATAATGAATCCTGGAGAACATGTACAAATTGTAATCGTCTTAGCACCTCCAATACTTTGACGTGGAACCAAAGGTAACATCTCATGCTTCACGATTGTATGGGTCAGCTATCCACCTTTGAAGAGGAATAAGCCGTGTATTGCAGCCCTTTCAACTTCCATGCATCAGCTATACTACAGTTCCATACTCACACGCATCTGTTTTCATGATTTTGTTCCTAAAGGATTCAAAATGCATTAGGACCGTAGCATATGAGAAACTCACAAGATCAAAGTCTCAAGAATGATGGTTGAACTGCTCCAAGAGGGCCGGTGAATCCATGGCGACCTCACTTGCAAGAACCATGGAGATAACATAAACAAGGGAAGAAAATCACACTTTTCATGCTTCTATCGGTGTGGTTGGTCAATGAGGGGCTGCCGACCACGCTGATTTCCCTTGAAAGAATTCATATGAATCCGCCCCATAGTTTGCAGGAATGTCCTGTGCAGCATGAGGCTGCCTGTAGGTTGTTTGATCAATGTTGGCTTAGACGGGTCAAGAAATGCACATCATGCTTTGTCCTCCTACCTCGCAGCAGAAACACGGTACCCCCATGAACATGGTAATGTCTGCGTCAAAACTGCTCTGTATATGTGTGGGCCACGCCTAGTGAGCGTACAATGCGGGCTAAGGAAAGTAGCGCATATGAGGTTAATGAGGGTGAGGCATTAAGGGAGAGTGGTTGGGAGGGCAACTCCTGTGTTTCTGGATTCATGAATCCAGAAACGTGTGGGAGAGGTGCAATCGCCCAACACTTACAGCCTCATGCCCTCAGGTTAGCATGTCATGTACATCCGATAGTAAACCCATCCCTCTTGTTTTCCACATTGGCCATCTCAAACCACACTCAGACCCCAATGTGAACTTCCCCTAACATAAGGTACCCTTGCTAGCAAGCGGACAAAGTACATGATAGAAGACGTCCTTGGACACGGCAGACACAGCAAAGCATCCGAGTATCTAATGAAATGGTTATGACGTAGCTCATATTAGCTGGGAGACCTACCACGACACATGAGACATTGATCATCTGACCTATGGGTATCTTAGCCGAAAGCGGCCTCATTACGTAACATGCCAGGAATTAGTAGCTCAATGGGGGGAAGTGCTATGTTCCGATGGACACGTGTCCGTAAACTCTGCACGCAGGTACCCTCTTTTTTTTTTCTTCATTTGTAGCCCACTGCACATTTTCTTCTGGATTTTTATGCAAACACGTTGAGGCCATTTGGGCGTCAACGTGTTTGGCCGACCACCTGTGTTTTGTGCCCTTAGTTTGTGATGACATCAACCACCTTCCACATGGGTCAATACAAGTGTTGCAGACGTTCTGAAAGGGCCCTGGAAATTTATAAACAGGGGCCTCAGATATTCTCGAGACCCCCCCCCCTCCCTCTCTCCCCCCCCCCCTTCCCCCCGACTTCTCAGAGACGTTTCTAGAATCTTCCAGTGACATCCTGACTTTGCATGTGTTGTACTGGTCGAGTGCCTACGACCTGTTCTTGATCTTCCATAACTTTTCATAGAATTTCAATTTTGAACAGTTGCAAATCACAAAGGTCTCCGTTTTCTTTGAATCGTAACTCCACTTCCACCTTCTACCAAAAAAAAAGTCTACACTTTCACCGGTGTAGCATAGGGCT
Source organism: Penium margaritaceum (assembly GCA_023375785.1). Lineage (NCBI taxonomy): Eukaryota > Viridiplantae > Streptophyta > Zygnematophyceae > Desmidiales > Peniaceae > Penium > Penium margaritaceum. The sequence continues at coordinate 36,778 of SZWC01022535.1, forward strand.
ATGTAAGCATGCACACCAAGCATGCACTTGAATGCACACCCATCTAGCTGACCCTCACCCACTCACTAATCACATTTGTTTCCATGATACACAATATCAAGGAATGATACAACTTCCCTCCACAGCTTGTCCATGAGTTCATTGTTGTACTGCATGATGCATCAGTATGGTGAGGCTTTCCCTCTTGGATCACCATGAGCAGTGTTGCAGTGCGCTCACTTTTTCTTTTGGCTCAGTCACCCCCTCACTCATCCACTCACTTTCTCATTCAATTGTTCTATTTCTCCATCTCCCCATCCCTTGCAGAATCACAAAAGGTCTATTTTGTACAGGAGCCAACTTGTTTTTTGCAAACTGTGGATTCATGTATTGGCTAAATCCAGCTGCTGCAGCAACAGAAAACTAACAACATTCTTCTCAACACTTTGAAGTCAAGAGGGCAGCCATTGTCTTTACCAGGGCAGCACTGTCCCCAGAGGCTACCATTGGCGACAGGCTAGCTAAATATTTTTCCTGCACCAATGACTCATTGGGTTTGGTCACATTGGGTGTGTTGCTCTAAAATGTTGCCAATAGGATGATCTTTCCACAGTCAATTGGCACGTCGAAGAAACTGGCAAGTGATGCAAACCAAAATCACTTATTCGCTCATTTTGAAATGCTACATTCCTCTGCAGTTTCATTTGGAAGGCCACTTAGTNAACCACTTTTCTGGCTCAGCAGCAGCTGTCGATGCTGCCATGCATGCTGGACATGAGTTGTTTTCATACGGCGCCCTTTCCAAACTCCATGTTGTCCAGAGCACCATCACGCCCATCCCTTGCTATGCATCTGACTGCATGACGATGCACAATGGTCATAGTGGATATTCTCAGTAGTTGGGCATGTGTCTCGTCCCTCGCTTCAACAAGAGGCACTTCCAGGACACGTTCAACGGGGATGGTGGCAAAATCCACCCAGAGGACATGCAGCGCACCGTCCTGGACCAACTGCAGATGTGAGAGGAAGACTTCAATGTGACATGCGTCTGGGCCACAGATGAGTCCCAGGCTTGATCCATTCAGGCATCATTTCGACATCGGTCTCTTTTCTTGAAAACATTTTTTTTGGAAGAAGGTGTACATGCAACTACGTGCAATGTTCAGCAGCCAGGTCCTCAAGGATCCTGGCTGCTACAGTTCATCCATGAGCATTTGTAAGAAAAATGATGGCGCACCATCATCAGGCACGGAGGATTTGCATGGCCCAGAAGGTGATAACGCCAGCGTGGTGGTGAGCAAGCGGGCACATGTGGGACACATTTTCAGTGATGGCTGGACGCCTCGATGCCCCTTGCTCCATGAGACCGGACTGTATGCCATCGGCGAGCAGCTGGAGGAGTGCGCAGACTAAGCCTCGGCAAAAATGAATGATTTTGCTCTCGAGGACAAGGCGCGCACGTAAGTGCAGCCTCAATTTGCGTGTAAGTTCAGTCAATTGCCGCACATGCATCCTCCGCCACAGAAACCTCTCACCCAACCAAGTGCGACGCGAGAATTGCTGAAGCAATTGCAAACACACATCGAATCTAGGAGCGAGAATGCTCTTGAATGCCGAGGCTTAGCGCCGACATCATCAAGTTCTGGACTGCCTGCCTGACCAAGAAGCTTGTCCACTTCAAGGCGGCTGATGGATCTCCTGTCGGCTCATGCTTCGTCAGCTGCATGTGAGTGCACATTCTGATATGCTCCCCACACCTCCACAGACTTGTGCCGTGCCATGGCGTCTAAACACCATAGGGTATACTATTCTTAGACGTTTTGCAAAATGTCTACGAATGATGTACCCATTCTTAGACGTTTTGCAAAATGTCTAAGAACAATGCACCATACCGTGTTCAGTCTTCGAACGATTCTGGGTTGGCAACTACCAAGCAAATTAAAAACATCTTGTACAGGCTCGGCTGCCACGAGAACCGGCTCAAGCCCCTGAGCGGTGAGCCGCGCCTCCCACCAACCTCAGACGCTCCGAGTTTACCACACGCAACGCTGGTCCCAGTGCTCTCCCCCTGTCGCATGTCACTACTCTACTATGGATTAGAGAACATTGATGTAAGCGACAGGCACTGATGAAGGTTCGCAATAACCGAAACTAGTTTGCCATCCGCTTTAAACATTTTTTCTCCACAACTCCAGTTTGACTGCGACTTTCACTCTCACTTTCCAACTCCTGCTGCCACGAGATGCCTACCATTTCCTCATGCTTCCTCTGCTGCATGCGAGTGCACATTCTGACATGCTCCCCACACCTCCACAGACTTGTGCCGTGCCATGGCGTCTAAACACCATGCGTCGGCTGCAGCTGCTAGAGAATCGGCTGAACATTCATGAGCTGTGCAATGTGTACTGAGGTTGACCAGACGTGTCAACATAGGCATGGCTGACTTAAGGTTCATGCCCATGGCTAGTTAGGGCAGCCGGGACGTTTAGTATGCACTGTATCCATGAGCGGGGATGGGGCGTGCA
>SZWC01022536.1:8096-18597 GCA_023375785.1 Penium margaritaceum
CGGCGGCGGCGGCGGCGGCGGCGGCGGCGGCGGCGGCGGTGGTGGTGGTGGTGGTGGTGGTGGTGGTGGTTAAGGTCCTCCAAGCGATACATTTTCCCGAGTTGCAAACTCATTTAGAGCCCCTCCATCAAGTCACACTCTCAGTTGAAGTGCAGTTCCCGAGTCGCCTACACAGGCGACTCGGGTACCTCACTCTCGCGTTGATGAAAGGGTCTTCAAATGTGAGACAAGCCCGAGCCGCACCATCCTGTGGAGGACACAACTGGTGGTGGTGGTGGTGGTGCTGCTGCTGCTGCTGCTGCTGCTGCTGCTGCTGCTGCTGCTGATGATGATGATGATGATGATGATGATGATGATGATGATGATGATGATGATGATGATGACGATGACGTCATGATGATGATGATGATGACGNAAATCTTGATGCCTTTTCTTGGTCCACGAGGAACTTCATCGACGCGTGATTCGATCTATGTCTTCCCTTCCACTGCCGTGTGTGACGGCCAAATGGTGTTGCACATGCTCAGTGTGCCATAACAACTAGACACGAACGCGCTCAGACAGTAATGAGCTCTTGCTCAGTCGGTCAACTGGTGGCGAGGTCAATGGAGTCTAGTGGAAGTTCCAAGCCGGAACTTCTCACAGTCTGAAGTGCCGTTCGACTCCATTAAGTTGCAGTCCGATTCCAACTTTACCGGTAGGTGTGAGACGCAGAGGTTGGCCTTGCAGGCGTGGTTGGGCTGTTGGCTGCTGCCGTTGCTGCTGCTGCTGCTGCTGCTGCTTCTGCAGTTGCTGCTGCTGTTCATGCGTCTGCTGGTGTTGCTTCTGGTGCTGCTTCGGCGGCTGCTGCTGCTGCTGCTGTTGCTGCTCCTGCTTCTGCTGCCCTTGCTGCTCCTGCAGCCTCTGCTGCTGCTGTAGCTTCTGCTGCTGTTGCTGCTGCTTCTGCTTCTGCTGCTGCTGCTGCTGCTGCTGCTGCTGCTGCTGCTGCTGATGCTTCCCCTCTCCCGCTCTTTTCTCCTCTCCTCTCTCCCCTCCACCTTTAATTCCTTTTGGACTTCTTGGCGCCATGGCTGGCCAAAACCTCAAGGAGACGCCTTGACGTATGTGCCTGTGAAGGACAAAACTTACGTCGGAGTCAGTGAGGTCGAAAAATTTACCGTTCAGTACTACGACCAGTAGTGCGGGAGGAGGTTGCTTTGATTCCCTGGTGCCAAGTCGAGAGCTATTCCTGTCCTTGCTTACTCCCGTCGCGGGCCTCGCTAGCCTTGTATTCGCGCACGGGGAGGCGCGCGGTCGGATGTACGAGGGACACGGCGTTTTTGGGCCTTCGGAGTTTTCACTTGATGGAAGTTTGGTCGACGCGGTGACTCCACCTCGACAGGACAGGTGGTCCGAGTGCTTCGCAGGTCGACGACACGTTCTCAATGAGGTGCTGAGGTGCCATGGCGTCCTGGCTGAACCTTCGAATTTGCTCACAACGAGGCCAAGCGGACAGATGCAGCTGCTCAAAATTTCAGTCGGCGGTTGCCTAGGGCAACCGTCCGATGTCTCCCTGAAACTTTTTATCGGGTTTTAAGCTTCAGAAGCTGTAGAAGGCGTGCCGCGCATCATTCTCATGCGCGGCACGCCTGATGGAAGCGTGCGTCGAAGGCAATACAGATTTTCTTAACACGGAGCTGAACCAGGACCCTCCGACCAGCAAATTTTGTTGCAACCCACCGGAGGGAACCGACCCTGTCCCTTAGTATAAGTCTTGTCGGGACATGGATCGGGGAAGTGATAGCCCCCCTCCCGGCTAGGGCTAGGTGGAACCTGCGAATGTTGACGGAATTTATCTTAATACCGGTCACTTTGACGTCAAAAGTCCATCCACTCCGTCAACTCGTGGGTTTTACCCTCCGACCAGACCACAGACTTCTCAAGCCAATTGGCCCAGGGAACTTTGGACCTACCCAACATCTGTAGTTATATTCCAGAATTTTCTGAAATATTTCAACACATTCAAGCAAGTTTGACATGAATTTTGCGAACTCTAATGAAGATGTGTTAACTCTCCCGTCAATTTCTTGACAATGCTAGACTTCTACGAAAGCGCTTCTTGATTTTCTCAAAACCCTGTGACTTCTCGCCACAAAAGAAGCTCTTCTTTCTTCATGAAGCAGCCACTCACCACGCAACCTCGCACCCATTGCTCAACCCGAGCGCTCAAGACCTCATGTATGCTTCATTCTTGTTCTTGCATTTTAGCCCATACACTTGATGGTTTCGACACCTTTCACCAAATTATAATTAGTTTTGATACCAAATACTTCAATTGTCTCATTTTTCTAATGGGTGAAATGTAGATATAATTGACTACATAGGTGTGAGGAAGCAAACAAGGAGAGTGAGGTTGGGTGACACACATGCCATGGACTCGAGATGTGAGCACTTAGCAAAAATAGGCTTTGATCAACAATGATAACTGGCGAGAGGGCAAGGAGGTGTATTTGAAAAGGCCATCGACGTGAGATGGCCTTGCATGGGACCTTGACGGCACATATTGGCCATCACGGTTGTTTAATCTCGTTGCAGCTACTCACGTCGTTGGCTACATAGTTGTAGAGCACGGTCCTTAGGGATCAACAACCCACATCTACCTCAACCAACATGCAACAAAAAAGTGCCAAATCGTCCATGAGCATGTTGCATGAATGTATGTTACTCGTCTTTGGCACCGAGCAAGAGTGCTCAACTCAATGTGTCAGCCAACGGACATGTCGTCCAGCATCAATGGCTGTCATGCGGTTCAACCTGCCTTATCTCCCGAAAATCACAACCGATAATTCTGTTTGGCTTGTGTTGCTGGTGTTGTTGCATCCTGAGATGCGTGCAGCGACATAGTGTCTCTAACTCCATGTGAGTTGGGACAACTATTCGCTTCCTACATAGTTGTGTGTGTTAGTGAGAGTCACTAGAATGGCTTCATATTCCACACCAAAACCCCCCCATGATCTACAGATACACACAACTACATGCACTTGGGAGCAAGCGCCGAGCCGCAGAACAAGGAGACAACAAGTCATACACCTCCTCCATAGTCCATTAACACACAATCTAGCAGACTGACGGACAGGCATTTGGACAAACTTAAAGCAAAATAGCGGTGCATTACCACAAACAAGGTGGCTCACCGGACGAAGACTGAGACAAGGCGCTAGACTAAACGAGGAGAGCAACAAGTACGCAAGAGGCCTATGGCATGCACAATTGACCTGAATATGTCCCTACAGAGAAAATTAATGAAAACTATTGTACACTTATGTCGTGTGTCAAACCAGACGACTTCAACTTTCCTTGTCACGATTTGCTCGTGCACAAAGTGATTCTCCACGTTGATGTGCTTCGTGCACGTGTGGAGCATGCCATCATTCTGAACAATGGCCTCTGTGCGCTTGTAGTCAAAACACAAGATGATGTAGCACATGGGATTGTAAAGATGCTGGAGCAAGTGGCACAAATAGATGCTCTCACATCTATATGCACCAAAGGCAACATACTTTGCCTCGCTAGAGCTGCGCACCACACATCCCCATTTGCCACTTTTCCACAAGACAGCCATGCCACTAATAAGAAAGATACACCCAAAATAACTCTGTGTATAAGTTTCATGAGCTAGTCACTTTTGTCAATCAATCGACAACAAAATAGGAATATGCACAAAAGTAAAATCCAACATGTGTTGTGGAGGGGGAATAGAAGATGACATGGAGGGTAGCCTCAAGATTGGGAGCTTGAGGATGTTGTGAGAAATTTGTTAGGAAGTTACCGCAAGTACCATATCGGCGCGAGTGGTCTCTACAACATATAAAAAGACCCAATGATGCTAAGGTAGTCAGTGACATCCATTGGCTCCCCCAGCTCCAAGACATCCAATTTTTTAGCAGGCGCTGGACTGCTGGGGTCATGGGAGTAAAAGCAGTGGGGACTGCAAGTAGAAGTGCGGAAAATTTCTCTCCTACACCACTATCATATGCAGCCTTCTGGACATAAAGACTATGATGCTCGTGATCACGCTCGAGCTTCATGCAAAGGAAAATTGTATTGGGCCAAGCTCATTCATATTCTACGACGATTGGAGACGTGAATTGACCGGCTAAACGACGAATAGAATGGATGAGGAAATGAGGAAGTCGTCCATGGAGACCAACACGGCCATGAGAGGCTCAGATGGCAGGTTGTGAATTCGTGTTGGGTCAATAGCAGTACGTCGATGTTTTTCCCTCTCAAGAGTGTACATGATCTCCATATTCCAACAACGAGGGTCCTGTTTGAGTTCGTGCAAGGCCTTGTTCAAGCACCAAACTTTGTTTGTGCCTTCTGTGAGGCCAAGTAGCTCAGCCATGTAAATCTCCTCATCAAGGCATCCATGTAAGAACACATTGCTCACATCCACCTACTCCAACTCTGCGTCATGATGAGCCACAAGGCCAAGGACAACCCGAGCAGTGGTGTATCCACCAATAGGTGCAAAGGTTTGGTCAAAATTCACCGCAGGGATTTGAGAAAACCCCTTCACCGTCAGCCGTGCCTCGTACCGGTACACAAATTCATTTGGCTTCAGCGTATGCTTCAGGACCCAATGTGCTGAGACTACATTGCGTCGGTGAGGCACATCAACCAGATAAGAAAATTCGTCTTCTCTTAGTACATTGAGCTCCTCTAGCATATACTTTCCTCGGAGAGCAGTGTTTGCCACTTGTTGAGCCTGACACAAAGTCATGGACTCAGGAGGCAGTAGGAAGAGACCGTTGGCTGCAAGACAAGTTGCCACGTATCAAGAGAAGGATGACTCAACAAAGCTTTGAAACTCGTTAGTGACCAGAGAGTTGTTGAGAGAAGAATTAGGCTAGGCAACACCAATGGATTGGCTAGGGGCTTCAAGACCTGTGGGACACACCGAGGGTGTCGCAGAGGTTTGTGAGGCATGGGAGCGGATGATGCGCTGGAAGGAAGATTGCGAAGGGAGAGCGCAAAGTCTCTCCACATATATGTGAGCCTCACGGTCACTAACAACCTCTATCTGACGATCAAGGGTTGAAAGTAAGGGCTCAGAGATGAGAGGAGCATCATTAACTGGTTGCATAGACGAGGATGAAAGAGGGAAAATCGTAGAGGATGCGTGATGTTAGGGAGAGGGAACTTGTGACGTGGGATCAAATGTAGAAACTGCATTTATGACCAGTCACCCCTAAGAAACACACTGACGTTACTGTGTACATCAGAAGTTCATACGCACAGGAAGGTGGTAAGAAACTTCTCAAGTATATGGACAAAGCTTTTCAAGATTCCTATAGATTACGTAAAATGTATCTTTTGATTCTTATGGATTACGAAGGTTCAAGGAAGTTGCATTGAAATATGATAATCACAGAAGCGTTTCTCCATAACTTATCCAATTGAATGAAAAGCCTGACATAATATGTGCTCAATGAAGGGAATGGTCACGTTTGTATTTTTTCTTCGATACCCAAAATAGGATCGAAGTATTAGGTCACCTACCGATAGCTAATGCTTGATGCTTCCCCGAAACCATGTTCCATGTTCTTGCACATCAGTCAAGAGGCTAGAATCGAGAGCAACTGTCCAACTGTAGCCGAAGATATGTCAGTCAGGAAAAGAGGGTCTTGTTCCACATATATAAATGTATGGTTTTCAACTTTTACTCACATTGCATTCAATCACAACACGCATCGATAGACACTCTTTGTTCATCGACGCTTTTTTTTTCCGGAGTTGTTGAAGGGACTGATGAAAAATGCGAAAAAGATATTTTGAAGTAAGAAGAAATTACAACTTGGCACTGAAAATCTACGTTTAATCACAGGATCGACCTCAGAATGGAGAGGATACCGTCGATTAAGTTCAACGGAAACTGAAATGCACCGCTTAAACACCGATTGTAACAAGACATGAATACCAAATGCGTACGACCGATTTTTCGAACAGTCTATGTGGCGCTGAATGCGGGAGGAGAAAGTTATCATACCCATAAAACATCTCAAAGGAAAACCAGTTATTGAACGTGCCTGATTTATGTTTGAGAACAGAACCTTCATTTTTCCTTACAGGGTTGGGTTAGTGAGTGTCCTCGTCGTTCCAGGTGGTGTTCACCGGTGAACATTTTTCTCGCTAAATCCATACTTTGCTATGTTCATCGACCAATACAATGGTCCGATACATTCTTGGCTATGGGGGGGGGGGGGGGGGGGGGGAGGGGGAGAGGCTGATTGTCGCTCGCCTTTGCTATCGTGCCACACGGTAACATCGGTTTCGTATGAGCGCCTTTTGCCTCATGAAGATGATTTCAAACCTCAGGAACACAAACACACGCAACATAAATGGGTTTACGTCAAGTTTGCTGTGTCAACTTCAACAGGCTTCTTCCGTCTATATCAACAAATCATTGGACTCAGCAAGAACAAGCGTTCAATTAGTATTGTTCACCAGTGTACACATTTTTCTTGTTTCTCATACTTCAGGAAGTTCACATTCCAATAAATTTGCCTAATACACTCACATTGTTTAAGGGGGGGTGGATCAGATGAGGTCCAACTGGTCTGTCAAGCCCCTCCCCCCCCGCCCCCCCCCAAATTCCAAAAGTGTATTGGGTGAATGTATGTGAAAGTGAATAGGAGGGGGGTGAACTACTGTATACAAATGTATTTGACTGAAAGAGGTTACGGAGAAACGATACATCGCTGCTCTTGCGCATGCATTTGTGAACTTTTAGAAATCTACGCCGGATACAACGTACAATACACTCACCTAATACAATTTGAGGGATGGGGGGGGGGTAAAAATTCGCTAGGTGAAATGGATGCACGAATGCATGAATCAGCTCCCGACGAGCACAAAATCTTGTGGGTACACCGGTTGTTTCTGAATAACGTTAAGACAACAATTATGCCAGTTGTTTAGATAGACCTAGAATGGACATTTATGTTATGGTAGTCATCTTCACAACAATTTCACACGATGCTTCTCTTACTCCAATTTAATAATCTGGGTCTTGTATAGTTATAGAAATAAAGTTAAAAACAGAATTCTTCCATGCACCTTACTATCGGGAAAGCTTCATACGTCTGCATATCTCAATAAACTCTTGAAACATTGTAAAAAACGCACCTGAATCTGAGGAGGATTAACTTAAAAGCACAAATTTATTCAATTTATAACATATGTACACTGAAATATCAGTGAAATAATTAATGCATTCATAAACCATACCTTCCTAGAATCTTCCTATCCACACATATCTTCATACACACAACAAACAGCGTATAAAATTTTCATGATTAACCATACCTCAGAAACTGATGGTGGAGGGGATGAGGACTCAGGAGAGGGAGACCTTGGTTACTTTGGAATGTGTGAGGAACCATAGATGGCAGGTGACATAGTGGAAGAGGGTGATATCTTCCTAAGAGTGACTACATCCCCGATAACAGATGCTAAACAAGGAATACCCCCCCAAACCAAAGAAACAAGGCAAGAGAGGGCGGATGAACCTGACAAGACAAAATTTCCTAAAAGAAGAGGGCATCATGCGACTCGATGACACACCGGTCGGAGTCCAAGAAGCGTTAGGCTTTAGAGCGACCTCACATCCCAAGGGACTGACAAAGATGGGCACGGGGGAAGAGCTTGCCGTCACGCTAGTCTTCAGGAAGCCAGACAGTAGCAACACAACTCAAGACATGCGCAAGACAAAGATCATCATGGAGACCGAACCACCACTCAAATGGTGCCACATGAAGGGAAAAGGGTCCATGGAGAACTGGTTCCAGACTAACGTCATGTAGTCTTATTCTACCAAAACCGTACACCCCGCAGTTGTTTATGTGGGTGCTAACCTACGTCAAGGCGAGGTGGGTCAAGGATCCTCCCCTGCACCTGTGTCATTTGCAGAATGACCACCATCCCAAAGTTGACCCCATACGAGCCCCTGAGATGAACACATGAGCCCCTGACTTGCACAATACCGAAATGTTTTCCTTTTTTAAGAATAAGGTGCCAAAAGATAAACAATGGTCAAAGTTGGACTGTCAAGGTGGAGGGTAAAAGGTCAAGGGAAAAGGGTCAAGGGTCAAGGGTGAAAGCTGAAGGATGAAGGGTGAAGGGTGAAGGGTGAAGGATGAGGGGTGAGGGGTGAAGGGTGAAGGGTGAAGGGTGAAAGGTGAAGGGTGAAGGGTGAAGGGTGAAGGGTGAAAGGTGAAGGGTGAAGGGTGAAGGGTGAAGGGTGAAAGGTGAAGGGTGAAGGGTGAAGGGTGAAGGGTGAAAGGTGAAGGGTGAAGGGTGAAGGGTGAAGGGTGAAAGGTGAAGGGTGAAGGGTGAAGGGTGAAGGGTGAAAGGTGAAGGGTGAAGGGTGAAGGGTGAAGGGTGAAAGGTGAAGGGTGAAGGGTGAAGGGTGAAGGGTGAAAGGTGAAGGGTGAAGGGTGAAGGGTGAAGGGTGAAGGGTGAAGGGTGAGGGGTGAAGAATGAAGGTTGAAGGGTGAAGGGTGAAGGGTGAGGGGTGAAGGGTGAAGGGTGAGGGGTGAAGGTTGAAGGGTGAGGGGTGAAGAGTGAAGGGTGAACTATAAAGGGTGAGGGGTGAAGGGTCAGGGGTGAGGGGTGAAGGGTGGAGGGTGAAGGATGATGGGTCAATGGTCAGGAATCATGGGTCAGGGGTCAGGAGTCATTGGTCAGGAGCCATGGGTCATGAGGGGTCATGGGTCAGGGGCCATTGGTCATGAGTCTGGGGTCATGGGGTCAGGGGTCAGGGTTCAGGAGTCAGGGGTCATGGGTGAGGTGTCATGGGTCAGGGGCCATTTCTCATGGGTCAGGGGCCATGGGTCACGGTTAACGGGCGAAAGGTCAAGGGTCAAGATGCAAGGGTCAAGCGTCAAGGTTCCTGGTGATGGCCTGACGAGCCCTACGCAACCATACGATGTGATTGAGGAATATTGTTCTCATTACCTCTGTGGCGATGTCTGTGTTGAAAGGGATAGAGTGTGCAGTTTGGAGAAGCGATCCGCAACCACAAGGATCGTCTTGTATTCTGCCAGGGTCCTGGGGCCTTGATCACACCGCATCAAGTAAACTCCTGTGCCATGTTAGGATGCTGAGGCCTATTGAACTCGGATTCAATGTCAACACTGCTCATGTCGGCGCCTGTTATGTTGATGCGGAGTGGATCGGAGTTGCTACGACTTGCTACGGCTTTGGAGGTCTGACAAGTCATAGCGATATTCAAGGCCCTCAGTGGTGGTCCTGCCGTCACACAAGACTCAACATGGTGAAACCGACGTTCAATGATTCCAGACTTGCAAAAATCCCTGAAAAACTGACCTTGCTCACAACGATGCCGATCATTATCTGCTCTCACAGCCAGGACGTGCTACAACTTCAGCATGGCTGTACAAATCTGTGACAATACCTTCCACTGTGTCCACATCTATTTGCGGTTCGAGGCATTGAAATCAGTGACACGAATTCCAAAAGATGGAGGGGCTGCTTCGGTTTGGTAACTTCTTTAGAGAACCCAGAATGACATCAAGCACAGTGGCTCAAGTATGTGCTGCAACCCATTGAAAAACTCTGTGACACAGACTCCACATTCCTCACTACACTTTGGAAGGTTTCCAAGTGTCTTTCCATGTTTGCATCACAATGTTTTCCTGACGCATAGTAATTGGCCATCTCTTGATTGGGGTTCAAACTACAACTTGGTGTGATTCAGAGTGCCATGGACTCTGAACGAATGTGGCATGCAAAATGAAAACACTTGTGCTTCTATTTTCAGTTAACAATGTGGAGCAGTGGATCAGCAATGACACTTTTCATATTCAGCATTGATCCTAACAGAGGGATCATTGGCACAAGCTTTTCTTGAGAAACTTCTCATGTGCGCCAAAAAAAAAGATGTTTTAGTAGGACAAAGCGAAACATATTTGGCAGTTCCACTAGGTTCTCATTTCAGTCGACTTTTCCTCTGAACTGATTTTAGGGTTTAGGGTTGCTGCTTCTAGCCTTTGTGGGCACATGGTCTCAAATCTAGCACCGGAGACCAAAGTCATGAAATGCCTTCAGAAAACGCAAGCATTGATGTTTGGAGCACACTGAGAAAGAGACTCATAAGCATTCCCTCTAACTTGTTTCCCTGAAACACAGCAAGAAAGCAGCATAGAGTACATGGGCTCTTTCAATTGAAGATCTCTAAAGGATGTGTTTTGCTTTTTTTTTTTAAATTGCCTTTAGAATCCATTTTTCAAAGAGATACATACAAGTATTGCACCATGTTTTATGGAAAATCAGGGAGGGATGATTCGTTGACTGGTCTACACAACCTTTCAGTTCACCTACTACAGAATATGCACTCCAATACATGATCCAGCACAACATGGTGTTCGAGTGAAACCAGTAGTGGTCGTCACCTCTCATTGACCTGGCCACTGGCCTGTTTTGCACCTTCTGGCCTCTT
>SZWC01022538.1:0-10704 GCA_023375785.1 Penium margaritaceum
TGTGTGTGTGTGTGTGTGTGTGTGTGTGTGTGTGTGTGTGTGTGTGTGTGTGTATGTCTAAATTTACTCGCAGATGACCATTCTATCTATATATTCTCCATGTCTAAAGTGGTGTAAAGCAGACCTATTGATTGCACAATAGGTGGGAAAGGGGAGGAAGGATGGATAGAGGAGGTGAATTTTAGGAGTACATGTGTACGTGTGAAGTGTGGAACGGAGATCAAAGTATGCACTTGAGCAGATATTATACTAGATGGTGGAATTTGAACATGATTGGTGGGGTTGTTTACAGTTGTGTATGAATAGTGTATATATACATGGATTTCCAGGCTATGGCAATGACATAAAACATGTACACTTGTGTCAACCTGTTGTAGGAACAATGAGAACATATCTAGGAACATCACTCAAAACAATGTACACTATTGAACATTCTTGCAAATACAACCCACTCACTTGGCCATATACCTCCAGATACACTCCTTTCATGCATTTTCCACAACATACCACCTTTCCTGTTGATTGTTAACCAACCTCAACCATATGAATCAAACCAATTGAATCTGAAATTTCCTTATATGAAATACTCACCTTGACTTACACTTACACGTACACTTCTTGCATGCACAGTCTACCATACCCTACCCCCTTGAGGAATCAATGCCATCTTTTTTTTAGGGAGGGAGTGTTTGCTTGTAAATATGGAGAGCATGTTTATTATATGTGGAATATAGATTTTAGTGTACACTAGTGTAAACTAGTGCACATATATGGTGTTACTACAATATGTATAGTAGAATCAAGGCGGGAGAGGGTCGGGTAAAAGCACTTAAACTACAAACTAGTGCACATTTTTGCATGCATCCCACTCATTTGACCATAAAAATCTTTACATAATTCCTACATAACATCCACCTTTCCTACAAAACACACATCAACCTAAAAAAAAATACTGAAACCAATGCAGTCTAGTGCATAATCATGCATACACCCCACCTGTTTTTCCATACGCCTCCACAGAGACTCCCTTTATATCACATACTCCCTCCTCTCTGACCTATACACAGCCTTTCAACATCAATAACATCACTCAGACTGATTTATTATTAGAACACAGTGTTATACATGCCCCACTCAACTGGTCGTACATATCCACATACACTCCACACATGCAGTGTCCACCGCACATCTTCTCCCAAGGAATGCCTGTTACCGGGCTTTCCTGGGGATGCCTTCTGTGATGGAAATTTTAGGTAAGAAGTGCATTTATGATTGTTCAAAAACCTTCTGGAAAAATACTTCAATTTCATCATTACCCAGACTTCCTTTTTCTGTGCAATAGGCCATAAATGGTGAAGGGGGTATATGTGAGGGGCGATGGAAGTGTAAAAGGTTTTTCCTTTTTTTTGTGTGTGTATGCATGTAGTGGATGTATATAATTGGTCAGCGGGTGTAAGACAGGTAGAAGAGGGTCAAGGCATATTACTCAAACCAATGAAAATATAACCATGTTCTACATAGACACCATTTATCCAACCATATACCTCCACATTAAACCCCCACGTACACTTTTTACTCAGCCCCGCCTCCATACTTACCTATTCAGCACCTATCAAACTCAATCATGTCACTCAAACAAATGTTTTCCACTTCATTCTTCTGCATTCACCCTTTGCATTCGGTCATGGACTTCCTTTTACACTCCCACAAATGCTATCCACTCAGAAAACACATTACTTAGATAAATATATACTATGTGCTTCAGGTTAGAGGTTTTCACGACATTTTCCCATCAACTTTTTGTCCTTTCTCAGTGTTTAATTCCAGCTTACCATTCATGTATCATGGCCAGAGTAGCCATTCTATCATAATTGCACATTTGTTTCACTATCTGGTGTCTACGCATGGTAAGCATGTCAATTGAGCTTATGAAATTCATGACAAGAAAAATGAAAATCAAAGAACATTTCCATTGAGCATGCAAGCCGAGAATTCCAAGTGAGCATTTTCAATAAGCATGGAATATGAATGAAGAGGGCAGTGACACAAAACTGAGCATGCCCACTGAGCACACCAAATGAACATGTGAACTTAAGGACATACACAATGTCAGCTGGGCATGGCAACTGAGTGTGTCACTTGAGAATGCCATTATCCTCCGCATATATGTCACAAAACTGATTTGAGAATTTAAACAGGGATTTTTAACTGAGTATTTTGATTGAGCCTTTAACATGTTCAGGTTAATTTAATGACAATAAATTGGAAATGTTGTTTTTAATGCATCTCCATAACTTCATCATCTCCAGTGCCTCCATCCTTGCCTCCTGCCTTAGCAAGGCCCGTGTCCTCATCTTTGTCCTTCACAAACATTGAAAACACTTCAAGATCCTCCACTGCAGTTCCAGCCAGGTTTTCTTCCCTAGCTTGGTATCAAAGCTCATTGATCCATGCTCATCCGTAAACTCCTTAGCAATCATTCCATGCCATTTCACTGGGAAGTCCATCAGAAATAGCTTGTTGATTGATGAAATCATTTTCAGATGGTTCTCCATTGTCAGATGCACGAGAAAGTGTCTAAAAATCGGTTCTGACATGTCTTCCAAGTGAAAAGAGGCATTCAGACAGTGTGGATGTACCAGGCACAGAAAAATCATGCATGTAAGCAAACACAAATGAAGGGAAATTGTGCTTAAGCTTCAGCTTCTTTTATTGCTTCATAATTTGGCACTTTGGGATCCTCTTCTTCCAACTCATCCCACTGATTTGCCTCATTATATGAAAAGGATAGCTGGTATTCCTGTGCTGGCGGCATTTCTGGAACCTCAAACAGGTCGGTCAAGGGATCAGCAAGTGCCGCTTGAAGCAGTGCATTGTCCTCTTTCCACTGCTGTTGGGAAATAGAACTTAACTAGTGGCCAGCTGCAGCTCCATTTGCAGCTGATGACGATGTATTTGTGGCTGATTATTTTGCAGATGCAGGTAATGATGTTCTAGCTGCAGCTGATGACGAGGTAGCAGTCTCCTGGCCAAAACCTTCTAATGAATCACCACCACTAGAAGCACCAGCAGAGGCAGTTTCAGAAGCTGCTACCTCTGCTGCTGTGTTCTGCCCCTAAACCTCTGCATATCATGGTTTGAGCAGCTTCAAAACTTTCATATGGGGCTCAGCTGCAGACTGGATCCCCATGGGCTTGTGACTGCGCTCGGAAGCACAACTGAAATTGGTCATCCTCTGAAGTGGAAAGCACACGTTGCTCACTCAGCAGTTTCTTGTTCCAGCTCCAAATTTCTCCATGCATCTCTCAATTTGTTGTGGATGTCCACCAGTAGGTGGGCTTTGGCAGCTCCCCGTCCCCGCCATACCCATCCAGCCAGGCCGGTAGGATGGGCTTCAAGTTCAGCACTCATGCCAAAACGCCTAAGGTCAAGTGCCACCTAGTATTTGCATCAACATGCAAATACTGAAATACAGTGCACACTGTTGTGGTGCTGATTATTGGGTTTGTTAATGTGAAATGAACAGAAATGCAAAAACTTCTTTTGGCCCCGCCTTCCCAATGATGTCATTCACAGCCTGGATATTCATCAAGTCATCATTTTTCCGAGGCACATGATGTGCCCCTCCTTTATTATTGATCCACAGGTCCCATGACTTCAGATCAGATTAGATGAATTCACGCGAACGCTTCTGAAAATGTGTTTGGGGGGGGGGGGGGGGGGGGGTGGGTGATTGTTTTCATCTTTTAGTCACCGATTCAATGGGTAGTCACACCAAATTACTTCACATGGTTCTTGCCCATCTATTGATCAGTTGGTCCGTGCACAGAATTCTGCTATGGTGATGAAAATTTTCTATGACATAGTCATGCGGCCCACAGTTGTTTCTGCCCAACGTTGTTTCTGGGGTTTGCCAAGGTGCCTGCTGGATCCAAGAAGACTCCATGGTGAGGAAGGACACATTCTTGTTGATGACTTTATTCTAGATGCGCATCTAGAAGTTAGTTCTTGTGGAAGACCATACCCAATGCTGTTACACATCACGTTATCCCCAAGTGGGTCCTGTTGTCATCAACCGCGATTACCAAAATGTTTCCTCCTTTAACCACTTCCACAACACATTGTGGAAGAAGCTCAGGTGTGTCTCAATGTTCCTGGTGCAGCCGTTCTTGCCAGAACTGTTGGCTGGGTACACTTTGTATTTTACACACAGTTTGTTGACAGGTTTATTCAGCATATGGGCGAATCTGGTCCAGATGACACTAGGTTCTTCATTTTTCTGATTCTCTGATGGCTCATCTCGGTTTTTGTAATCTTTGATTTTGCTTTCGGTGATGTGGCCAAGAGCAGGACTGGTCATGCTGATGTTTGCAGTTATTGGCCGCCAACAAACGGCTCCCCTGCTATGGCATAAAACCGGACACATTGCAGGGAGAGAATCTAAACAAATAAGTAGAACGACATTCTCTATGGACCGGTCAATGTTTAAGATTGAGGAATTTGTGAGAAACCTGAGCCAACATAATGCACATTGACAGTTAGTGTGTGAAACCTGTCAAACAACCATCACAAGCATACGGTTGTGACTTGAAAATCCCTCAGAACTTTCCTTGTCCACTTCCTACTCCCTCTTTCCCAAATCTATTCAGTCTTTAAAGCGGCTTTAGCAGGACTGTATTGTGTAAATAATGAACTATGTTCACCAATATACCTGTACAGGGCAATTTCAGTGTCATTCTGACACCTCTGTCTGTAGAATAACATAATTGTATATTTTTCTTCCTCCCCTCCCCCCTCCATTCCCTCCCAAGCTACACCCCCCGATACACTTGCCTGATGCACCATAGTCTTCAAGGAGGGACTTCGGAGTGGGAGTTGAGGTCAGGACGTGCTCACAACTCACCCCCAAAATGTCAAAGTGTATCTCTAAAGTGTATTGGGTAGTGTAACGTATGGACACATAAAAAATAAAACTGTGTTTCTTCACAATGACATTTTTTTCCTTGGCAATCCATTTATATCCTTCCATTGGTGGAATCTGGAGAATGACGTAATGAACACAAGAAGGGAGGTAAAGTAGGCTGCTGTTTTGTATGATCATTTGATGTGTCCGATCAATCTTTGAAAGAAGAACAGTAGCATGTGATGATATAAAAGAACATAATTCAATATTGTGAGCATCCAAACAATGATTCCCAGGTGATGTCTAAAGGACAACAAATGTGCCACTTAGCTGAAATCAGTCATGTGGGATGTTGCAAGATGGACAAGGAAAGTGGGAAAATCTCCATATCTTTTCCAGGAATAAAGTGCATACCCGTTCCTGGTTGGTGGTAGGTTTGGTCATTGTCTTTTATATGGACGAGGAGATACAGAACATATTTTTTTATTTCACGGGTTCTCAAATAGTTCTGTTAGCTCTGGATCAGGAAAGACTAGATGAGGAGAAAATTTATGGAAAAAATGACCTTGTTCAAAAACATAAGTTATGGATGAGTTCCATGAAAATTGCTTCAAGAATCATGTGGTGTTGTTAGTGGTTGGCTCAGTTAACATTGATGCAAGGAAAGTTTGAGCAGATTTCCTTTCAACCATTTCGTAATTTTTTACAGTAGATGAAGTGAAAGATTTGGGGGTGATAAGCCACAAACGGATCTGCCATATGGCCCTCTCTTAGACACAGTTCCTGTGCCTCTGACTCATCAATCCACTCAACAACGTCAGGCACGTCCATGTCACTACCATGTCATTCTAGATCTGACTTCCCCTCCCTCCTCCCTCCTCCCTCCTCCATCAAATGTATCCCCACACAAACACAAGACGAGATGTGGGTGGACCCCTCAACCCAGTCATCACACTTCTCAAATGATGGTGGTTTCAGGAGCTGCTGAATCTCTGTGATATGGAAATCTCTCAGATCGGGCTTGATTGTTGGCAAGGAGGCCATGGACATGGAGGTGCATTGGGCCAAGGATGAAGATGAAGCCTTGGATGAGGATGCCATGTATATTGTGCGTGTCCCCCAGACTGGTGTTGGTGTAGTGCAGTTAACGGTACAGCCCTTCGCACTTGTGGCAGTGGAATTGTGTGCCACTTCTACCGGCCACTGTATCCGCATGCCCCTACCTCTTTCCGTACCCCTTCCCCTTCTTTAATTTCTTCTATACTGCTGTCACAACCCCTTGAGTATGTGGAGGATGAGAAGGAGAGGGGAAGAAGTGGACAGCTACAACAGTGGCTCAGCTCTGATGAGTGTGGGAAACCTCTACCATGCCATAGCTCTCTAAGAAAAATTGTAGGGTCCAACTAAGAAAATGAAGGAAATGAGAGAGCTCTTCCAGTTCCTTGGTTTAATTGTCAAAAAACATGTTGAAAATATCAAGATCGGCTCCAAGCATGATGATGGTAAGGGACTCACACTGGCTTGGCATCCCATGAGAAAATATGGGCTCCCATGGAGAGCAAGGACGTAGCCTGTTGTAGTTGTACATCACTCCATGCAAGTACCCAGAAGGGACCTCTGATTCATACTGTTGTAGTATGTTGGACTCAACCTGGTATACTGATTTTTTTTTTTTGGGTCTTAGTTTGGAATGGGTGAGCTTCAGGTCCCATGCTACTCTGTAAGTAGCTTTAGTGCCAGTTATGGCCTCCTTCAATGAGGTACTGAAGTCAATTTCCAGGTTGGCAGAGACTGTAGAGATGAGACCATGAACAACCCGTGCCTTCGTCTACACATGACTCGTTTTGGTGGTCTGGTGAGGGCAAAGGAATTACATCCAAACCATGTAGCCTATCGCCCACAACTGGAAGAGAAGCTTCCAGGAGTTGTAAGTTCAGCTCCAAACTGTAACACATCATCTGAGTTTCTCGTTAGGTGGAAGCATGGTTAGCACTACCATCAAAGGGAGGGTGGTTTCACGAGAGCTGCCAAGACTTGGCCAAGCCTTTTTATGCATCACACATTCTTCTTCTGAGTGCTCGCAGGCTGGAGTGTTGAATTTGGTGTTACGTTCGGTGCTGGGACCACTATCTTTGGTACAGCTGTACCGTTAAAGGTCAGATAAATCTCACTCAAGTGCTCGTCTGGAATGTTTCTCCCATGACACATTGTCTCCAAAAGCCTCCTGCTCTTCATGGTCACTCTCTTGCTCCTCACCCATGGAGGCAAAGGCACTGCTGATTTCTGCTGCCTTCGTCTTAAGACAGTGTCACAACAGGAGGTAGAGCAGTCTGGTAAAGCATGAGGTAGAGCAGTCTGGTAGGCAGTCGCGTGGTCCTCTCAGGAGCTTAGCTGCAGCTGTATGCTCCACTACTGCTGTTGCTATTGATCTTTCTCTGCTTTTAATTTTTGTAAGAACTTTCTTGCCCTTGCTGATGAATGAGCTCCAATTTCCTAGTCAGCAAGTGCAATGGAATGCAAGACATGCACAAACAGCAAGGGCCAGGCTAGGAAAGACGTGCTCATAGTCTCGATGAAAGAATTTTCAGAGTTCACCGTAAGATCCGTGGACGAGTGGACACAAATGTGATGAAAACCAACACCCATCCCATATATTCCTGCACACCCACCATGCCTTCCCTTGTCTGTGGGAAAGCAATCACCTTTGCTTATGTTTTTTTCCTGTCCAGACACCCATGCATGGAATGTCTTCTATGATGTGGAACTTAATGCTCTTCTTGAGGACGGCATGTTACACAAATATCAAGACCAAAAGGGCCATTTACATCAAGCTCACTTCCACTGGTACGGATGAATGTGACATGCTTGGCTTAGCACAATTAATACTCCTAAATCATTTGAATATGTTGAAGCCTGCACACGTGTTGTTCATCGTTCCAACAAGCAATTTGTTACCTGTTTCACTGGTCACTATTAGTGGGAGTTCAACCATGTGGATGTACAAAAAATCTCCTTCCACGCCCAGCTTCACAAGGAGCTCTGGATGGTGTTGCCCTCAGGATATGAAAACAGCACCACCCGGTTGTGGCACGTCTCTCATGCACTCTATGATCTTTTTCAGTCCTTGTGCTGTCAAAACGAGTTCACCTCAAGAAATATCGGTGAAATATCTCATCCTTTATCCATATTTTTGGATAGACTTGCAATGAATTTTTTTAGGGAAGTTTATGCACCGTTTTTAAACCCAAACTACATCCTTTTTAGGCCAATCCAAAGCAGGGATGGAAAGGTAGCAACTCCATAATTTAGAAATTCCCTGTTTGACCCCACTTGGGCACCCTTGATTTCACTGCTTGATTCTGGACTTCCCACTTTGAGCAGCCAAATCAATGGTTAAAACTGTTCATCCATATCAGTGGGCAAGCGACAGTGTTGTAAGAATCCACCGCGCCACTGGATTCCTGCAACCCAGCGCTCCTCTCCTCATGTGCACCCCATGTCACCCTGCCCTCTTCTCTGTGCACGCACAGTGCTAAGACTCTACCCCCTTTGCCCTGTCAAGTCTCCCTATCCTCTCCACCTTCTGTAGCAACCACTCAAGTCCATCCTTGTTAGTGAAGACTCGTTTCACCATCGTGCTCAGTCCAAATCTATTCCATGTCAATCGCTTGCCATGAAAGACACCCAAGTATACTACTTTGACAAGGTTTCCCACAAGGAGTGATTTACCACTGTCCAAAGCAATAATCAGAGCCTCCCTCCATGTTGGCCTATGCTCAAGCTCCCTGTTGGCCAAGTGCAATAGGGGCAACGGCATGCCTGGTTTGGCTGGCCATCCCATTGTGCTACCAGACACCTCTTCTAATGACGTCCATAGCACCAACACCATTGCCTCTTCCATACCAATTTCTACCTTCAAGCACAATAGCTACACCAAGTGGACTAGCCGTAGCTACTTTATCCATGTGATGGCTTCGAATTATGAAAATATCACACAAATCATCGAGCTGTTGCAGCGGGTGTGGCATGTTCCGGATACAGTGTGCCCACACAAACAAATTCTAGCACAATCCATCCTCTGTGATCGCACACAGATCCTAAATGCATCTTCTCTACGTTGTTGAGGCCATCCGTAAGGCTCCTCTAGAGCCCATTGGCAACGGTGACCCGGATGTTGCCTTTCCACCTGGGACGCATGAACACCGAGTTTTCCATGAGTAGCAACCGGCGGCAGTGGCCGCCGTAATTGAAGATTTCATGCGCTTGGATCGCATCAGTGTGCCCATTTTCTCATTGATGGTGATTAGTGGCATTATTGAGGACCACTTTACTAAAGTTCTCATGGATAACGGTTGTGTCATTTCACTTGGACGGCTTGGATCCACTATGCAAAGGACCTTGGATAGTCATGGCACATCTAGACATCAACAACACATAAAGTGCCAATAAACTTGGAGGCACACTTCCATGAGCTCATAGTGCACCTCTCCAGCCTTGTTGTAGCTTACAAGATTCAAACTATGTTTCTTTTTTAACGCTGACCACATGGGTGTAATGGGCATGCCATCCCATGAGAAATCATGGGCTCCCATGGAGAGCAAGGACGTAGCCATCTGGAACACAGATGACAAGCGACAATTCATTGCCATTTCTGCGTCCAGCATGGATGGCTCCTAATTCAGATTTCCTCCCCCCTTGTTCATTCCTTTATTTCCCCCTTCATGATGGCCACTCCAAATGCATGTGTACACCGATGCACTTACTTCACATGTGAATATCATTATTTCCATCTCAATGAAAGACGTGGAACTTGTTCGCAATGTGGCAATATAGACAACAAAGCAAATAACCAAAAATTGGATAAGTGAGCTCATCACCCAGGATTGATTCTTCCGTGTCCTCAATCCATGGTACCCCCATGATTGTGCGGCACTATAAAATCATGTGCGAGAGGATTTGTGCACTATTATGCTTGACGTGTTGCACTCACGGTGCACAAATGCCTTGAATGTGTGGCTCGCGGAGATGTGTCCCTAGGTGGTACCTATCTACATTCCCATAGGTCCCTATGGATTGCACCTCTAAGGTGCAACCTATTGACTTTGGACTACAACGGCCATTGAATTCCTACATCAATGAGTGCTTCTCACAAAAGATAACCAATTAGTCCAAGCAGAGCCCTTGTTTCTGTTTTCCACTAATTGAGATGAAAGGGAGTCTAATGATGTGGATGCTAAGAGTCTTGAAACCGTTTAAAAAGAAATCCAAGGGACAGTCACAACGACATGATCGCGGTGCGACTACGAAAACATCTTCAAAGAGGTCTTGCAGTTCTTAGAACTGAAGTAGTTTATTGAGAGGGGAAGGATGCTTGCAGACTCTGAGCTCCCAGAAGAACACATTGGTATGTAAGCCTCCATGTATACAAGTGAAACAATAATGTCCGTGGTATTTATCTTCTGCACTCCTCCCATGTTCCCGTTCTTAACCTCTTCTCCCATCCCCTTTCCCCCCTTCCCTTCCCGCTTCTTCCTTGGTGCTTAGTCGGTTATGCAACGTGGGCTGCTATCTTGACATGATTGGCTTGCATACCAAGTGCAAAGCCATGCATGCCCACTGTGTTCAAATCTTGAGTCTCCCCCTCCCCCACCCCACCACCACCCCATTCACGCAAGAGTTTCATGGAAATTTTCTCCACACGAGATGAGATTTGGATATTTCCTTGCACTTAGATCATATTCTTCCAAATCTTTCCCTCTATGCAACCTGCAACTCTCTCTCTCTCTCTCTCTCTCTCTCTC
>SZWC01022538.1:23622-36139 GCA_023375785.1 Penium margaritaceum
CCCTCCCCAGGTTCACCGCGCTATGCTCCCCATCTCCTCCTATTGGGTGATGGCTTCAGATTGGTGGTTGGCAGACCTCATCATGGTGAGGGAAGCTGGCCAGTGTGTATGGAGGGGGGGCGGCATTCTGCCCCCCTGGCATTCTGCCTTCGGGTTAGCATGCCGCGCCACGTGCTGCCATGCGCAATCAAGGGCCAAACCGCACACAAGCAACCGTTGCACGTCTTCTGTCCCTCCTGCCGCTTGCGCTGCGGAACTTGATGCCGCCAGGCCTCTTGTACCCCTTCTGCAACTTTCAACTTGCCAGAGTATGCGTTGCCTCCAAACCCACACACGAAGCCAAGCATCTGTCTGAATGGTTGCTGCAGCCGTCAACTCTGAATGCAACTGGTATGCCTGTCTGCAGTCTGGCTTGTTTCTGTCAAAACGTGGTACCAAGCCCCCAGAAGTGCAGTCCACAATGTGTCCCGTGTAAATGCTTGTGTGGAGTAAGCCACGGCCCACAAACCTCCCTCACCCCTCAAGGGTTCCTTCTGGCTGCGCCAAGATGAGGACCCATCGGACGCAAGTGACAGCTTGCTGGCTCTCACTCTTGTCAGTCAAATTCAGATCGGATGACAGAACTGGAGCTACTGCTGCTGCTGCTGCTGCTTCTGCCCTTGGGTCACTATGCTGTGCAGTTGAGTGGGCTGCTGGGCATGGACGTAGTGCCGCCGGCCGTGCTCCGCAACGCAGTGTGCATTGGCACGCGCAAGTACTCGTCGGGCGTGATGGTGCTGCGGCCGCCCGCTCTAAGCCGCCTGGAAGATGTCGACCCCACTGTGAGTGATCCTGTCATGTGTGGCTATCCCACATGTCTTGTGCGCCTCAATCTGCCCGACATCCAACCCTGCGCAAGCACATTTCTGCTTGCGCGGGTGTGCGAGTGCTTGCGCATGCGTGCGCTTGCGCGTTCAATGTGAGGATGTGAGGTTAGTGAGGTAGGAGATGGGTGCTAGCAGGGTTGGAAAGTGAAAGCAGGCAGGCAGATTTGGCATGGGCCGTATCCCACAGCGTTATTGTTGTAAGATGGAAGATGGGCGCCCTACTTGGCTGAGTTGCATGCTATGATTCATCGTGCGTGCGTGCGTGCGTGTGTGCGTGCGTGCGTGCGGGCGTGCGTGCGTGTGTGCGTGCGTGCATGCGTGCGTGCTTGTGTGCGTGTGTGTGTTCTCATGCATTTGTGTGTGCGTGTGCCCGTGCGTGTACTTGTGCGCGTGTGTTTGTTTGTGTGTTGTGTGCACATGCCTGCTCGTGTGTGAGTATGTATGCTTACATTGTTTTGAAATGTGTAAGGGATGTGACTGGAGGCTCAAGAGATGCCAGTCTCTTCTTATGTGTCTCAGTGTTACCGCTGCTGGTCCGGTCGTTGCACTTGCATTCGCTGCGACTGGCCACTTGCTGTACTATTTGTGGCCACATGCAGACTGAAATCTCGCTGAGCTGTCACTCAGCAGTTTGTGGTTAAGTACCAAATATCTCCTGTGCTGCCATGCCATGGGCAGGGCGATAGGCACAGTGGGCTGTAGCTGTTGCTGAGCAAGGCAGACAGACCAAGCTGTAGAAAAAGCTTCTCAAGTTTGCGGTTTTCTTTTCTGTTGTTGCACTCGCTTTGTTGTTGCGTGGTGAAGCAGGCGGTTACGTGTCAGCCAGCAACGGTGGTGTCAGATGTGCGTGTGCTTGACACACTGTTGGGCAACGCAGTCCGCGACAGCAATGCCTTTTGGGCCACCGCCCAGCACTGGTCCCACCACCACCACCTCCACCTGGTGCATCAGCCTGCGGCCATTGCAAGAGTGCCTGCGGAAGGGAACTGGAAGCAGCATATGGGAGCTGCAGGAGAAGGAGCACCGGGGGTGGGGGAGGGCAATGCTGCAGACACGCAGGGCATAGCTTCCAGCAGGCCCGAAAGCAAACTACCTCCAGCAGCACTCCCTGTGGTGATGGGCCATCCTGTGGGACCGGCACTGGGGGAGGCCATGCATAGCATGTGGACGAGCAATGGGGCCAGAATGTGGACGCCAGGGCCTAAGGTATGCTCACTTGCAGCACCTTTCTGACGATGTGTTTTTTGTGCTGGTTGCTCAACCTGAAGATGTCTCTTTCCGAGGTCCCTGCCCTCTCCATAAAAGGCAGGGGTCTTGGCGCACGAGGGGTTCAGGGTAGGTGGGTTAAGGGTGGAGCGGGAGGGGGGCTGCTTTGAGGGAACGAAGTCCAGAGAGCTGCACCGCCGAGGTTTGGTATGGAGTCAAAGTGGAGTATTGAGGGTATGGAGGTAGGAGAGAGCAAGGAATGAGAGGAGAGGGGGTACTCTTGCAATGGATGAACATTAGTTGCAGGCTTTGCTTGACCATGTGTTACCTTGTCTTGATGCTGTTGCAGGTGGTTTCATCCTCTACATACTCCCGACTGCAGCAACTCAGTACAGCTTCCCTTCTGGAGGGTCTTGGTGGAGCACTGAGTGAGGCGGAAATGGATGCCATACAAGTCAAGCGTGACTTGGTACTTCGATATTTTGAATTGCAGTTCAAGTCTAGAGGAAGGGAAAAAGTTCTGATATGAAATACATTGTAGTTATGATCCTATTGTAAATCTTTGAGAAATGTACAAATAGTTTTACTCATCCAGCAATAAAACGTGGTAAACTATGTGAAGAACAATCGACATTCATTATTGCACAGAGAATGAACAATTTCATTATTGAATAGAAAAGGAAACAATGAATAGCAAAATATGTTCACATAAACATTCATATTACCTTCTTTCTTTCGGTTTAAGAAACAGAGTCTGTTTTTGGTACACATGGAAGTATTTGAGGTTTTAAGTGAGAAAATATCAGAATTGACGTTGATTGTACAACATCTTGTGAAAATGATGACATAACCAACATTTCAACCCCCATCATCCTCAGCATCATAGTCTTCGTCACTGTCATAAGCCTTCACCTTCACCGGCGGTTGGGAAGTAAGAGTAGGGATTGGTGGCAGCTTCACCTCATCTACACTGGAGTTATTCAGGTCAAAGTTCAAATCGAAGTCCAAGGCGTGCTTCACAGGCCCAGGCAACAAGGACACTGTTGTGGACTCCTCTTTCACTGTAGCACACATTTCGTCCGTGCGGTGGGTTGCCACTCCTTCTGCCAACCCTTTGTGCATTACCGAAGGATCACTGTGCTCCTCTGCACAACCTCTCTGTCGCTTTCTGTCAGAAGCAGATGCAGAGAGCTCTGGCTTCTCCCTCTCTTGCCTGCTGGAGGTACAAACCTGTGCACTTTTGCCATTCCTTCCTTCCGTGCTGCTTGCACAAAACTTTTGAAGTTTCAGCGCCTGTTTTGGCTGCCTCATCTTTGGTACAGAAGCCTGCCGAGGTTGTAAAAGCAAATCGCACCAAGAGACCAACTTCAGTAAACAGGGGAGTTGATAGAGATGAACACATTCTCGACCAAGTGAAACAGTCTTCCGAAGCACTTACCCGTGGGGAAAAACAGTCTTCATCTTCCACAGCAGCATCTTCCTCGTCCATTTGTTTTCTGAATGTTGGAAAGAAAAACCAGTCAGTTTTTCCAAAACCAGATATCAAGAGGAAGAGAATTGAGAGCACAAGGACACGGAGACTTTACCTGCGGCCACGGCCAAAGGAAGTCGACTGGCCAATTGCAGAGACATCCCCGCGAGACCCACCGCGCGGAGTATCTGCTGTCGCGTCGTTTATTCTTGAAGCGATGTCCTTCAAAAAGTCGTACTCAGGAAACCTGGACAAACACTGTTTCCTGCATGGTGGAAGCGAAGAAACAAACTGAGCCAAAAATGAAGAGACAGGCAGCTTGACATACTAGTTGAAGCAGTAGCTGAAGACGTACAGGTGAGAGGCTGAGAGGGTCTTCGCGCCGCGATGTTCCATGATTTCAAATGTCCGATCGCAAAGATCTTGTAGGAAAAGCTCCAAAGCTTTCGCTGCAGAGTATCATAAAGTTCGTGTAATAAGACGACTGACTTCGCACCGCAACGGCCTTCCTTAGTCAGCGAAGATCAAAAGACTATCTTACACATCAAGACCGGCGTAGCAAGCGCGATTTTCCCAACCTCTTCGTCTGCTTGCATGATCTTTTTTATTCGAGCCTGCAAAGATATGGCGAGAACGAGTGAATACAAGGGCATCCGCGGGAGAACTCTTGACACTTCTTGGGGGCAGACAGCAGGCACGTACTGCAGGAAACCGTGTATCGAGCTTCTTCCTCATCGTGTCGTTGACGATGTTCACAATAGGAGCTCCAGCGACGTTGCCTGTGACGTGGAGATGGAGAGAGCCAAGGCTACGAGGTGATGTGCAGACTAAAGCTTCCCTAGTGGCTTACACTCTGGCTGGGAGGCGAGCTCACGGCAAAACGAAAGAAAGGTGTCCAGTGCAACTGACAAGCCGACACCCGGTGAGCCCGGGCTCCCGGCTCAGGGGAGGAAGGGAGGTGTGGATAGTTCGCCGGCCGTCAAGGCAAAACCTAACGCAGTCGGGCAACGACTGACGACGACGTCAGCAGCAGTAACGGGGGCTGACAGGGCTGACGGAGGACAGAACATTCGGCTGGCAGCAGTGACGGGCACCACAGCAAGGTTGTGTGTGTGCAGCATATAACGGAATGCTGGACATCGGTTGTGTCAAGACGCTGTTTCACCAGCCATTGTTAACTAACTAGCTTCAAGGCATTAAACTCCGTACAATCCAGGTTTGAGCACCAGAGCCGACCGATTGCGCGGCACTCTCGCATCCGTCTTCCTTCCATCTTTTTCTACGAAAGTAGCACAAGCGTTCGTGATGTCGAGAACATGGCCGCGCGATGGCAGCAAGGTGGGAAGCTGAGTGAAACAATCGTCTTCCGAACGCTTGGTCCTCGACGAGTATTTGCCAGCTAAGATATGGACCAGAAGATCGTTGACGAGAACAGTCCCCAGAGAAGTTGAGCAGCTCAAGAATTTTTTTCCAGTCGCGGCCTGTTTTATAGGGCCTAACGCTTTTTAAAAAACGCTCACAACCCATGCGGGACAAACGTCATCGAAGGTCAACAGATCTTGCCAAGCAGTGTTCCCCGGTTATATCCTTCACCGGTTAACATCATATCCACATGAATCAGGCATACCAAGAATTGATTACACAATTCGAAGGGAAAAAATCCCAACATAGAAAATTTACCCCTAAATCAACACATCCCCTACTATTTTACTACATTACCTCAATTAGAACTTCTACACACGATAATAGTCCTCAAAGCTTATTAAATCATTTTTTTCTTCAACTTTTCAGTACATAGCCACATATTTTAAGATTAACCTGGGAATTAATGCTCCATATTACTCTTTGGTCACACTTTTACTCAGAAAACAAGGTATGTGGCAAATAAAATAAAACTTGGGTTCGGTCACCATATACCCAGTTTTCGGAACTATATAGCTCATTCGCCCGTCGTCGGTCGGAAAATAACGCAGGTATCAATGGACCGTCGAAAATAACGCAGGTATCAACGCCGAGCGAGAAAGCANGGGCGTCCGTTGCCCCCGCTCCAGATGTGGGCGGGTGTTGTCGAGGATACTAGCCACATGGACCTGTACGATGCGTGGATCGGGTGGGTTAACATCAAGCACATGTGGGACTCCAAAGGACTCGGCCCATGTCCAGCCGACCCATACACCATGTGCTGGCTGATGGGTGTCAAACCGCCGCATCCCCCTTTTGCATGGTGCCCGCCTCACTGGCAGCCGTGGGTCCATCCGGACCCACTCTGGTGTGCGAGAATGTAGACGGAAACTTGTGACAGGACAAGGAGTGTTGTAGACGTGTTTAATTCGTCAACCACGGCTTCTTGTCAACTGTACAAGTGACCACTAGTGCTATCTTGACTTCTCCTTGACTTGCATCGTTGTCGCTTGCAAAAATGGCTCTTTCCGATCCGTTGAAGCTGCGAGGTCGTCCGATGCCGCCGCTCCAGTTGTGGGACGGAGGACCGGATGCTCCTCGATATGGTCCATGGGGCGAACTACTTCCTCCATGACCCCGCATGGACCAGTTTGATGCATGGGTCGCGTGGAACAACATCAAAAGCCGCTGGGACTCGAAGAATATGGGCCAACCTCCAAGTGATCCATTCGACATGTGCGGCATCATGGGTGTGAAGTGACCACATTGCCGTCCTATCTGGTGCCCTCCACACTGGCAGCCATGGGTGCATCCGGATCCTTTATGGTGCGCCAGACTCTGACCGCAGACTGTGGTGTAGGATTGGGTACATGTGAAATTCTGACAACACGTTTTACATCCAATGTACAGGGCATCGTGGTTATATTTTGGCTTTTTCTCAATCTGACATGTCCGCTATGTTACACATGAATGCAATGTGCCCTCCATGGTGACATACACAAACAACTGGGTTATGAAGCACTTTCACTTTTGCAAGGTCGCGATTGCACCTGCGTTCATTATTACGTAATAAGAAGATGAGCACGTAAGGGTGTTGTACATCACAGTATGAAGACATGTGCTGCACAAGGCAATGTATGCCTTCATTTCAATACCTTGGATGACATGTGCATGTTTTCGAACGTGAAGGAGCTTCAGGGTTCCTATGTGGGGCCCACCCCAATGGCAGCCATGGGTGCATCCGGATCCTGTGTGCTGTGCCTGACTCTCACCGCGGACTGTGGTGTACGATAGGGTACATGGGACATTTTGACAACACGTTTTATATCCATAGTACCCGGTATTCTTCCTATATTATGATACTATTTTAATACCCACATGTCAGGTATATTACACATGAATGCAATGTGCCCTCCATGGTGGCATACAGTAACAAGTGCATTATGCAGCACTTGTACATTTCGAACCTGGTGATTACGCCTTGGTGGAAAACGTACTCCAATTTCTGCACGTAAGGGTATTGTACATCACAGTATGAAGACATCTGCTGCACAAGGCAATGTATGGTTTCATTTCAATACCTTGGATGACATGTGCATGTTTTCGAACGTGAAGGAGCTTCAGGGTTCCTATGTGGGGCCCACCCCACTGGCAGCCATGGGTGCATACGGATCCTGTATGCTGTGCCTGACTCTCACCGCGGACTGTGGTGTACGATAGGGTACATGGGACATTTTGACAACGCGTTTTATATCCATAGTACCCGGTATTCTTCCTATATTATGATACTATTTTAATACCCACATGTCAGGTATATTAGACATGAATGCAATGTGCCCTCCATGGTGGCATACAGTAACAAGTGCGTTATGCAACACTTGTACATTTTGAACCTGGTGATTGCGCCTTGGTGGAAAACGTACTCCAATTTCTGCACGTAAGGGTGTTGTACATCACAGTATGAAGACATCTGCTGCACAAGGTAATTAATGGCTTCATGTCAATACCTTGGATGACATGTGCATGTTTTCCAACGTGAAGGAGCTTCAGGGTTCCTATGTGGGGCACACCCCACTGGCAGCCATGGGTGCATTTGGATCCTGTATGCTGTGCTTGACTCTCACCGCGGACTGTGGTGTACGATAGGGTACATGGGGCATTTTGACAACACGTTTCATATCCATAGTACCCGGTATTTTTCCTATATTATGATACTATTTTAATACCCACATGTCAGGTATATTACACATCAATGCAATGTGCCCTCCATGGTGGCATACAGTAACAAGTGCGTTATGCAGCACTAGTACATTTCGAACCTGGTGATTGCGCATTGGTGGAAGAAGAGATGTAACTTGTGAATGAAGCAGACGTTTGGTCGACTTTTGCAACATCACTACATTCAACCACCGTTTGGTCACTGGAACGGACCTGGTTTGCCGTTCACAATCCACCGCTGGACTTGTGGGGGTAGTGTATGGATCCATCCAATAATGTCGCACATGGGGCACAAGAGCACTGGCCTGGACGAAGCCAGTGCAGGAACCGGATGAATGACCGTCTCTTCTTCAAGTTCGTCTTCAGCATCGTAGAAGACGTCTTCGGGATTGAACTCTGATAGAACATCCATGTCAAATGGTTGTGGGCAGGTGCTGTAGTACACATGGAGCTGTAGACGCCTCCATTCCGTGTCCAACTTTGACAGCAAGTAACAAGTACTGGCTCCACAGAGAAAAGAAGTCACAAGTGGTACTGCTCCCGGGAATACCGTGCAGTCCATGTTCAAAGAAGGACAATGTTCGAGAGCTCTGCAAATGACTGTCATCTCGCTTTTGTACATTGCGCACGTCATTGTCCAGTGTATGTGAAAGTAGTATTAATCAACTGTGTCCAATATTACGTAATGCAAAACCTGAACGTTGAGGATGGAAGTTGAAACCCAATTTTCTTCAATCACAGTTTTCCAACGGCCAGTAGGACTACATGGATTGGGGATGGATGTTGAAGCACGTTGTCAAAGCACTGGCCTAAACATTACAGAGACAACTGACACAAGCACACAACATTTATGAACTCCGACCTAGGCAGGCCACTAGCCAAGCCGAGCAGTGTTTCAGCCAAGACTTGATCAAACTTGTTCTTCCTTCCACGCTTCGTCTGAGTTCATGGCATGCTTCCCTGCACCCCTGCACAGAGACATGGAAATGTAGTTATGAAATGCAGGTCCGTGTATGCATGTTTTGCAGACTTGCATAACACAATGCAGAGAACACTAGTTCAATGACTCACCTTAGATTCCTAGAGCATCCATTCCTCTGATGTCGTCGTTCTGGATGTCTTTGTCAGCTTCATCATCAGCCTCGTTTTCATCCCCCTCTTCTCCTGCGTCTTCCTCTCCATGTTCCTCCATTCCGCCATGCTCCTCCACGAACCTGGCACTTTCAGCGTCGTGCTCTTCCTGTGTCAGTAGTCCGGTCTCAGGCTCCGCCGTTTGTGGCGCCAGGGGCCACAAACGCCCACTTGAACTTGTTCTGTGTGTCTTGCTCCGCCACAGCATGCGGTGCCGGGTCAACACGTTTGAGCTGCATGGACACATAACCACGGTGTCACAACTATGAACTCGACAATGTGAACAAAGATGACAGTCAATGTGACGTACCATGCCACAAACGTGGCGGGACGTACCTCCTGACATAAGGCTGGAAACATGGCCCAGGACTTCGCCTTCGTGTGACCCATGTGGTATGCCTGGGCCATTGTTCGTGCACGATACAGAGTACTGTTGGCGACTTGAATTCCCGATGCTTCCTTGATGATGGCCCTGAGTGTGGCAAGAGGCGTTGTTGGATCCCTCGCCATTTTCTGCGAGATGTGCCGGGCAATCCAACGTGTGGTACGGGCGGGGCTCCCGCGGCCAATAGTCGGGGTGCAACAGTGGCCCTCTGACACGTAGGACAGCTTTACCGCCCCGAACTTGGAAGACACCACTACGCGTACGTGCCACGCGCAACCACGTCGCACGGCCTCCACGCAGCGCACGTCGATCCGTGCGGGCTTGCTCCGCACCCACTGAAGCCCAAAGCGCTTCGCCACCGCGTAGTCCTCGATGGCCGCTCTACATGCCGCCATGTTGCGAAACTTTTTGCCCTCCACCAGTTCTTCACCATCTGCTTTCCGTTTCTTCGTCGTGGACTCTGGCGAGCTCTCGGACGTGGCTGCAATAGGAGACGATAGCCAGAGCGAAAAGCATAGTCGTCAGTCGGGAGTGGGCAAGAAGATGTCCAACAAGAAGATGAGAAAGCGATGTTCCGCAATCACTGGGTACGCACAGACAAGTATATGCCCTACACAAGGGCCACAGCAGGCGTACAAAACATAAGGACATTGAAGCAATTACAAACCAGGACACACACATTACCAGTGGATGCACTAGGACAAATGACACGATGCCTTGCCCATGATTGGGTGTATGGAGGAGCCTCGGTCTGCTCCGGGGAGCGTGGCTCCATTCAAAACAACCGCATGCTCTCGGCGGCCTCCTCGTCGAAACGTCTTTCCCATTCCTCAAGATCACGGTCTCTGTTAAGCCAGAAGAAGGCTTCTTCCTCGGCACCTGATTCACGGAGGTTCACGTGGTGTGCCGTGAACTGCGCCTGCGCAGGAGGAGGCACTTGCGGAAGACCATGCTCCACAGGGCGATAGGCGCGTTGCTGAGGTGGTCGTGCGGCGGGCCGAACGGCAGGTCGTCCCGCAGGTAGTGCAGCGGGTGCTGCACCGGGTCGGGCCAGAAATCGCGCAGGGGGTGGTGCAGCGGGTGGTGCAGCGGGTGGTGCAGCGGGTCGTGCAGCAGGACGTGCAGCGGGTGGTGCAGCGGGTGGTGCAGCGGGACGTGCAGCGGGTGGTGCAGAGGGTGGTGCAGCGGGTGGAGCAGCGGGTGGTGCAGCGGGTACAGCAGCGGGTAGAGCAGCGGGTACAGCAGCGGGTGCTGCAGCGGTAGAGGCAGCGCGTGGTGCTGCAGATGGTGCCGCAGGTCGTGCAGCTCGTGGTGGCGCAGGGCGTGCAGCGGGACGTGCAGCAGCCGTCGGCTCGGCGGGAAGTGCAACCGGCGGGGCCACACCGACGCCTGAGGGGCGCCACCCCGCAGCCGTCGGTGGGTTCGGCCGTTGAAGGTTACGCCGCCTTGGGTCTGAAGAACCGGACAGAGTTGTGGCGACTGTTGCCGGCGAGGCCACATAACGGGGAGGTACCTGCCGTGGCACGCGAAACTTAGCCGCCACGGGCAAGCCCCCCTGGCCGGTGGAGACCGCCCGTCCTCGTGTCAGAGGGCCGCGCGGTTGTGAGAGCACAGTAGTCGTAAGACGCAAAGCCTCGGCACACGAGACCGGTTTTCGACGGGGCGAGTGTCTGGGATCTGCGCGGACCGGACTGGTGGAGACAGGAGCCTCCGCCCTCCGGGCACTGGCCCGGGTCTGGGGTGCCATGGCGCGAAGAATGGGTACATTGGCATTTTGTCAACGCAATATATTCCTGATGTACCCTGCACATGAACTCACCTCGCTTGATGAGGAGAGAGAGCGCCATGTTGTCGCTTCGCCGCCAAAACACGAAACCCTCGCATAGCCGCACCTCGGCGCTGCACAGGCCATAATGACAAACACTGGGGGGGGGGTGCCGCTAACCCCCCGTCCATGCTCACGCTCTCTGAGTTGTGCCAACGCATGTGAAGGACCATCCGCATGCTAGCATACATGCACAGGTTTTGCAACCAAGCCGAGTGCACACCACACGTGCGACAAGGGTCAGAGGTCACTGATGCGCCTCCATTTCTGCACATGCAGGTTCGGCAGCCAGGCTGGCATCTGGGCATGCAGGACGTGTTTCCTCCGCCTCGTTGTTTACGAGTGTACGCAACGTCAGCATGGCAAAGGAGAACCAACGTGGAAGGCAGCGGACGACCACTAATGTTATGGAAAATGAAGTAGCCCTTAGAACGCGACCTGGATGCACACCGAACCAACTGCATGTCAATATATGTAGACACATTTACAGTCGCATTCGAGTGCATGCAGCGTCTCGTTGTACGGAGTGCAGAAATAAAAGGCAAAAATTGACTTCATTGGAAAAAAAGTAACATCGTGCCCACGAAGCAACGCATATAACGCAGATGCTGGTACTGCTTGATAAGCGAAACTACCACGGGTGGTTGGTTGCTTTCCTGTACAGCGACGGGTGGCTGGTTGCTTTTCTTCTGAGCGACGGGCGGATCATTATTTTTGTTCCGAACGACGGGCAAATGAGAGTCACACTTCGTCTTTTATGGGTATCTGAGCTATTTCACCCATAAAACTTTTCCTCCTTATGTCCCATGTAAGTGTCAACATTTGTGTTCAGATAATGATCCTTCACATCAGGAATTCCCACTTGTATTGCCCCACACCCATACACACACACACACACACACACACACACACACACACAAACACACACGCACGCACGCACGCACATATGCACGCACGCACACACGCACACACATACACACACACACACACACACACACACACACACGCACGCACACACACACACACACACACACACACTGTTGTGATGTTGTCAGTCATACACAGTTGTACAGTTGGTTGTGACCACTCGGCCATGTCCATGCTCGTGCAGATCCTTGAGGCGGACCCAGCTGGAGACGGAGTTCCCTGAGGTGGTGCTCCACCCGCTGGAGGCAGCCTGGCAGCCTACCCAGTGTACCAGAGGGCTCCCACAGCCCACAGACTACGTTTGGAGGTCTTCAGGATTTTCTCGGTGGACAGCCCTGCCGGGCTGATTTACAGGTTTGTTTTCTTATGCTCTCCGGCTGTTCCCGGACGTAGGCGTGTGACCAGTCGTTGTGTCTGTCTTTTTGTCGTGCATCCGTAGGATCAGACGGCGCTCCGTTTGGACGCCTGTGCGCAGAGTTATGGCCAAAACAGTGGTTTTGGGCCGGTTCAGGTTTGACAGGCACCGCCGTGTGCGCCACCCGCCGTGAGCCACGGCGGCTATTTATGCTGTGGACCTGTCATTTGTT
>SZWC01022539.1:0-24059 GCA_023375785.1 Penium margaritaceum
TGCGAACTGGTTGGGGATTGGTGCGAACTAGTTGCGGAGTGGTGTGAACTGGTTTTGGAGTGGTGCGAAGTGGTTGCGGAGTGGTGCGAACTGGTTGTGGAGTGGTGCGAACTGGTTGCGGAATCGTGCAAACTGGTTGCAGAGTGGTGCAAACTGGTTGCGGAGTGGTGCGGACCGGTTGCGGATTGGTGGAGACTGGTTGCGAAGTGGTGCGAGCTGGTTGTGGAGTGGTACAAACTGGTTGCGGAGTTGTGCCAACTGGCTGCGGAGTGGTGCGAACTGGTTGCGGAGTGGTGCGAACTGGTTGAGGAGTGGTGCGAACTGGTTAAGGAGTGGTGTGAAGTGGTTCCGGAGTGGTGCAAAAGGGTTGCGGGGTGGTCAAACGGTTGAGGAGTGGTGCGAGCTTGTTGCGGAGTGGTGGGAACTGGTTGCGGAGTGGTGCGAACTGCTTGCGGAGTGGTGTTAACTGGTTGCGGAGAGGTGCGAACTGGTTTTGGAGTGGTGCGGACTGGTTGGGGAGTGGTGCGAACTGGTTGCGGAGTGGTGCCAACTGGTTGCGGAGTGGTGCGAACTGGTTACGGAGTGGTGCTAAGCGATTGCGGAGTGGTGCGAACTGGTTTCGGAGTGGTGCGAACTGGTTGCAAAGTGGTGGGAACTGGTTGCGGAGTGGTGCGAACTGCTTGCGGAGTGGTGTTAACTGGTTGCGGAGAGGTGCGAACTGGTTTCGGAGTCGTGCGAACTGGTTGCAGAGTGGTACGAACTGGTTGCGGAGTGGTGCGAACTGGTTACGGAGTGGTGCTAAGCGATTGCGGAGTGGTGCGAACTGGTTTCGGAGTGGTGCGAACTGGTTGCAAAGTGGTGGGAACTGGTTGCGGAGTGGTGCGAACTGCTTGCGGAGTGGTGTTAACTGGTTGCGGAGAGGTGCGAACTGGTTTCGGAGTCGTGCGAACTGGTTGCAGAGTGGTACGAACTGGTTGCGGAGTGGTGCGAACTGGTTACGGAGTGGTGCTAAGCGATTGCGGAGTGGTGCGAACTGGTTTCGGAGTGGTGCGAACTGGTTGCAAAGTGGTGGGAACTGGTTGCGGAGTGGTGCGAACTGCTTGCGGAGTGGTGTTAACTGGTTGCGGAGAGGTGCGAACTGGTTTCGGAGTCGTGCGAACTGGTTGCAGAGTGGTACGAACTGGTTGCGGAGTGGTGCGAACTGGTTACGGAGTGGTGCTAAGCGATTGCGGAGTGGTGCGAACTGGTTTCGGAGTGGTGCGAACTGGTTGCAAAGTGGTGGGAACTGGTTGCGGAGTGGTGCGAACTGCTTGCGGAGTGGTGTTAACTGGTTGCGGAGAGGTGCGAACTGGTTTCGGAGTCGTGCGAACTGGTTGCAGAGTGGTACGAACTGGTTGCGGAGTGGTGCGAACTGGTTACGGAGTGGTGCTAAGCGATTGCGGAGTGGTGCGAACTGGTTTCGGAGTGGTGCGAACTGGTTGCAAAGTGGTGGGAACTGGTTGCGGAGTGGTGCGAACTGCTTGCGGAGTGGTGTTAACTGGTTGCGGAGAGGTGCGAACTGGTTTCGGAGTCGTGCGAACTGGTTGCAGAGTGGTACGAACTGGTTGCGGAGTGGTGCGAACTGGTTACGGAGTGGTGCTAAGCGATTGCGGAGTGGTGCGAACTGGTTTCGGAGTGGTGCGAACTGGTTGCAAAGTGGTGGGAACTGGTTGCGGAGTGGTGCGAACTGGTTGCGGAGTCGTGCGAACTGGTTGCGGAGTGGTGCAAACTGGTTGCGGAGTGGTGCGAACTGGTTGCGGAGTGGTGCAAACTGGTTGCGGAGTGGTGCAAACTGGTTGCGGAGTGGTGCGAACTGGTTGTGGAGTCGTGCGAACTGGTTGTGGAGTGGTGCGAAATGGTTGCGGAGTGGTGCGAACCGGATGCGGAATGGTGAAAACTTGTTGCGAAGTGGTGCGAACTGGTTGCGGAGTAGTGCAATCTGGTTGTAGAGCGGTGCGAACTGGTTGTGGAGTGGTACGAACTGGTTGCGGAGAAGTGCAAACTGGTTGGGGAGTGGTGCAAACTGGCTGAGGAGTGGTGCGAAAGGGTTGCTGACTGTTGCCAACCGTTGAGGAGTGGTGCAAGCTGGTTGTGGAGTGGTGGGAACTGGTTTTGGAGTGGTGCGGACTGGTTGGGGAGTTGTGCGAACTGGTTGCGGAGTGGTGCAAACTGGTTGCGGAGTGGTCCGAACTGGTTGCGGAGTGGTGCCAACTAGTTGCGGAGTGGTGCGAACTGGTTACGGAGTGGTGCGAACCGGTTGCGGAGTGGTGCGAACTGGTTTTGGACTGGTGCGATCTGGTTGCAAAGTGGTGCGAACTGGTTGCGGAGTGGTGCGAACTAGTTGCGGAGTGGTGCGAACTGGTTACGGAGTGGTGCGAACTGGTTGCGGAGTGGTGCGAACTAGTTGCGGAGTGGTGCGAACTGGTTACGGAGTGGTGCGAACCGGTTGCGGAGTGGTGCGAACTGGTTTTGGACTGGTGCGATCTGGTTGCAAAGTGGTGCGAACTGGTTGCGGAGTGGTGCGAACTGGATGCGGAGTCGTGCGAACTGGTTGCAGAGTGGTACGAACTGGTTGCGGAGTGGTGCAAACTGGTTGCAGAGTGGTGCAAACTGGTTGCGGAGAGGTGCAAACTGGTTGCGGAGTGGTGCAAACTGGTTGCATAGTGGTGCAAACTGCTTGCGGAGTGGTGCAAACTGGTTGCGGAGTGGTGCGAAGTGGTTGCGGACTTGTGCTAACTAAATGCGTAGTGGTGGGAAGTGGTTGCGAAGTGGTGCAATCTGGGTGCGGAGTGGTGCAAACTGGTTGCAGAGTGGTGCGAACTGGTTGCGGAGTGGTGCGAACTGGTTGCGGAGTGGTGCGAACTGGCTGAGGAATGGTGCGAACTGGTCGCGGAGTGGTGCGAACTGGTTGCGGAGTGGTGCGAACTGGTTGCGGAGTGGTGCGGACTAGTTGGGGAGTGGTGCGAACTGGTTACGCAGTGGTGCGAACTGGTTACGCAGTGGTGCGAACTGGTTACGCAGTGGTGCGAACTGGTTACGCAGTGGTGCGAACTGGTTACGCAGTGGTGCGAACTGGTTACGCAGTGGTGCGAACTGGTTACGCAGTGGTGCGAACTGGTTACGCAGTGGTGCGAACTGGTTACGCAGTGGTGCGAACTGGTTACGCAGTGGTGCGAACTGGTTACGCAGTGGTGCGAACTGGTTACGCAGTGGTGCGAACTGGTTACGCAGTGGTGCGAACTGGTTACGCAGTGGTGCGAACTGGTTACGCAGTGGTGCGAACTGGTTACG
Organism: Penium margaritaceum; assembly: GCA_023375785.1. NCBI lineage: Eukaryota > Viridiplantae > Streptophyta > Zygnematophyceae > Desmidiales > Peniaceae > Penium > Penium margaritaceum. The sequence continues at coordinate 3,331 of SZWC01022539.1, forward strand.
CAGTGGTGCGAACTGGTTACGCAGTGGTGCGAACTGGTTACGCAGTGGTGCGAACTGGTTACGCAGTGGTGCGAACTGGTTACGCAGTGGTGCGAACTGGTTACGCAGTGGTGCGAACTGGTTACGCAGTGGTGCGAACTGGTTACGCAGTGGTGCGAACTGGTTACGCAGTGGTGCGAACTGGTTACGCAGTGGTGCGAACTGGTTACGCAGTGGTGCGAACTGGTTACGCAGTGGTGCGAACTGGTTACGCAGTGGTGCGAACTGGTTACGCAGTGGTGCGAACTGGTTACGCAGTGGTGCGAACTGGTTACGCAGTGGTGCGAACTGGTTACGCAGTGGTGCGAACTGGTTACGCAGTGGTGCGAACTGGTTACGCAGTGGTGCGAACTGGTTACGCAGTGGTGCGAACTGGTTACGCAGTGGTGCGAACTGGTTACGCAGTGGTGCGAACTGGTTACGCAGTGGTGCGAACTGGTTACGCAGTGGTGCGAACTGGTTACGCAGTGGTGCGAACTGGTTACGCAGTGGTGCGAACTGGTTACGCAGTGGTGCGAACTGGTTACGCAGTGGTGCGAACTGGTTACGCAGTGGTGCGAACTGGTTACGCAGTGGTGCGAACTGGTTACGCAGTGGTGCGAACTGGTTACGCAGTGGTGCGAACTGGTTACGCAGTGGTGCGAACTGGTTACGCAGTGGTGCGAACTGGTTACGCAGTGGTGCGAACTGGTTACGCAGTGGTGCGAACTGGTTACGCAGTGGTGCGAACTGGTTACGCAGTGGTGCGAACTGGTTACGCAGTGGTGCGAACTGGTTACGCAGTGGTGCGAACTGGTTACGCAGTGGTGCGAACTGGTTACGCAGTGGTGCGAACTGGTTACGCAGTGGTGCGAACTGGTTACGCAGTGGTGCGAACTGGTTACGCAGTGGTGCGAACTGGTTACGCAGTGGTGCGAACTGGTTACGCAGTGGTGCGAACTGGTTACGCAGTGGTGCGAACTGGTTACGCAGTGGTGCGAACTGGTTACGCAGTGGTGCGAACTGGTTACGCAGTGGTGCGAACTGGTTACGCAGTGGTGCGAACTGGTTACGCAGTGGTGCGAACTGGTTACGCAGTGGTGCGAACTGGTTACGCAGTGGTGCGAACTGGTTACGCAGTGGTGCGAACTGGTTACGCAGTGGTGCGAACTGGTTACGCAGTGGTGCGAACTGGTTACGCAGTGGTGCGAACTGGTTACGCAGTGGTGCGAACTGGTTACGCAGTGGTGCGAACTGGTTACGCAGTGGTGCGAACTGGTTACGCAGTGGTGCGAACTGGTTACGCAGTGGTGCGAACTGGTTACGCAGTGGTGCGAACTGGTTACGCAGTGGTGCGAACTGGTTACGCAGTGGTGCGAACTGGTTACGCAGTGGTGCGAACTGGTTACGCAGTGGTGCGAACTGGTTACGCAGTGGTGCGAACTGGTTACGCAGTGGTGCGAACTGGTTACGCAGTGGTGCGAACTGGTTACGCAGTGGTGCGAACTGGTTACGCAGTGGTGCGAACTGGTTACGCAGTGGTGCGAACTGGTTACGCAGTGGTGCGAACTGGTTACGCAGTGGTGCGAACTGGTTACGCAGTGGTGCGAACTGGTTACGCAGTGGTGCGAACTGGTTACGCAGTGGTGCGAACTGGTTACGCAGTGGTGCGAACTGGTTACGCAGTGGTGCGAACTGGTTACGCAGTGGTGCGAACTGGTTACGCAGTGGTGCGAACTGGTTACGCAGTGGTGCGAACTGGTTACGCAGTGGTGCGAACTGGTTACGCAGTGGTGCGAACTGGTTACGCAGTGGTGCGAACTGGTTACGCAGTGGTGCGAACTGGTTACGCAGTGGTGCGAACTGGTTACGCAGTGGTGCGAACTGGTTACGCAGTGGTGCGAACTGGTTACGCAGTGGTGCGAACTGGTTACGCAGTGGTGCGAACTGGTTACGCAGTGGTGCGAACTGGTTACGCAGTGGTGCGAACTGGTTACGCAGTGGTGCGAACTGGTTACGCAGTGGTGCGAACTGGTTACGCAGTGGTGCGAACTGGTTACGCAGTGGTGCGAACTGGTTACGCAGTGGTGCGAACTGGTTACGCAGTGGTGCGAACTGGTTACGCAGTGGTGCGAACTGGTTACGCAGTGGTGCGAACTGGTTACGCAGTGGTGCGAACTGGTTACGCAGTGGTGCGAACTGGTTACGCAGTGGTGCGAACTGGTTACGCAGTGGTGCGAACTGGTTACGCAGTGGTGCGAACTGGTTACGCAGTGGTGCGAACTGGTTACGCAGTGGTGCGAACTGGTTACGCAGTGGTGCGAACTGGTTACGCAGTGGTGCGAACTGGTTACGCAGTGGTGCGAACTGGTTACGCAGTGGTGCGAACTGGTTACGCAGTGGTGCGAACTGGTTACGCAGTGGTGCGAACTGGTTACGCAGTGGTGCGAACTGGTTACGCAGTGGTGCGAACTGGTTACGCAGTGGTGCGAACTGGTTACGCAGTGGTGCGAACTGGTTACGCAGTGGTGCGAACTGGTTACGCAGTGGTGCGAACTGGTTACGCAGTGGTGCGAACTGGTTACGCAGTGGTGCGAACTGGTTACGCAGTGGTGCGAACTGGTTACGCAGTGGTGCGAACTGGTTACGCAGTGGTGCGAACTGGTTACGCAGTGGTGCGAACTGGTTACGCAGTGGTGCGAACTGGTTACGCAGTGGTGCGAACTGGTTACGCAGTGGTGCGAACTGGTTACGCAGTGGTGCGAACTGGTTACGCAGTGGTGCGAACTGGTTACGCAGTGGTGCGAACTGGTTACGCAGTGGTGCGAACTGGTTACGCAGTGGTGCGAACTGGTTACGCAGTGGTGCGAACTGGTTACGCAGTGGTGCGAACTGGTTACGCAGTGGTGCGAACTGGTTACGCAGTGGTGCGAACTGGTTACGCAGTGGTGCGAACTGGTTACGCAGTGGTGCGAACTGGTTACGCAGTGGTGCGAACTGGTTACGCAGTGGTGCGAACTGGTTACGCAGTGGTGCGAACTGGTTACGCAGTGGTGCGAACTGGTTACGCAGTGGTGCGAACTGGTTACGCAGTGGTGCGAACTGGTTACGCAGTGGTGCGAACTGGTTACGCAGTGGTGCGAACTGGTTACGCAGTGGTGCGAACTGGTTACGCAGTGGTGCGAACTGGTTACGCAGTGGTGCGAACTGGTTACGCAGTGGTGCGAACTGGTTACGCAGTGGTGCGAACTGGTTACGCAGTGGTGCGAACTGGTTACGCAGTGGTGCGAACTGGTTACGCAGTGGTGCGAACTGGTTACGCAGTGGTGCGAACTGGTTACGCAGTGGTGCGAACTGGTTACGCAGTGGTGCGAACTGGTTACGCAGTGGTGCGAACTGGTTACGCAGTGGTGCGAACTGGTTACGCAGTGGTGCGAACTGGTTACGCAGTGGTGCGAACTGGTTACGCAGTGGTGCGAACTGGTTACGCAGTGGTGCGAACTGGTTACGCAGTGGTGCGAACTGGTTACGCAGTGGTGCGAACTGGTTACGCAGTGGTGCGAACTGGTTACGCAGTGGTGCGAACTGGTTACGCAGTGGTGCGAACTGGTTACGCAGTGGTGCGAACTGGTTACGCAGTGGTGCGAACTGGTTACAGAGTGGTGCGAACTGGTTGCGGAATGGTGCGAACTGGTTGCGGAGTGCTCCGAACTGGTTACAAAGTGGTGCAAACTGGTTGAGGAGTCGTGCGAACTGGTTGAGGAGTGGTGCGAAGTGGTTGCGGAGTGGTGCGAACTGGTTGCAGAGTGGTGCGAACAGGTTTCCGAGTGGTGCGAACTGGTTGCCGAGTGGTGCAAACTGGTTGGGGAGTGGTGCGAACTGGTTGCGGAATGGTGGAAACTGGTTGCGAAGTGGTGGAAACTGGTTGCAGAGTGGTGTGAATTGGATGCAGGGTGGTGCGAACTGGTTGCGGAGTGGTGCGAACTGGTTGCAGAGTGGTGCGAACTGGTTGGGAAGTTGTGCAAACTGGTTGAGGAGTGGTTTGTCGTGGTTGCGCAGTGCTGCAAAAGGGTTGCGGAGTGGTGCGAACTGGTTGCAAAGTGGTGCGAACTGGTTGCGGAGTGGTGCGAACTGGTTGCAGAGTTGTGCGAACCGGTTGCGGGTTCGTGCGAACTGGTTACAGAGTGGAGCGAACTGGTTGCGGAATGGTGCGAACTGGTTGCGGAGTGCTCCGAACTGGTTACAAAGTGGTGCAAACTGGTTGAGGAGTCGTGCGAACTGGTTGAGGAGTGGTGCGAAGTGGTTGTGGAGTGGTGCAAAAGGGTTGCTGAGTGGTGCAAACCGGTTGAGGAGTGGTGCGAGCTGGTTGCTGAGTGGTGGGAACTGGTTGCGGAGTGGTACAAACGGGTTGCGGAGTGGTGCGAACTGGTTGCGGAGTGGTGCGAACTGGTTGCAGAGTGGTGCGAACTGGTTGCGGCGTGGTGCGAACTGGTTGCCGAGTGGTGCGAACTGGTTGCAGAGTGGTGCAAACTGGTTGGGGAGTGGTGCGAATTGGTTGCGGAATGGTGGGAACTGGTTGCGAAGTGGTGGAAACTGGTTGCAGAGTGGTGCGAATTGGATCCACGGTGGTGCGAACTGGTTGCGAAGTGGTGCGAACTGGTTGCAGAGTGGTGCGAACTGGTTGGGAAGTGGTGCGAACTGGTTGAGGAGTGGTTTGATGTGGTTGCGGAGTGCTGCGAAAGGGTTGCGGAGTGGTGCGAGCTGGCTGAGGAGTTGTATGAGCTGGTTGCGGAGTGGTGCGAACTGGTTGCAGAGTGGTGCGAACTGGTTGCGGAGTGGTGCGAACTGGTTGGGGAGTGGTGCGAACTGGTTTTAGACTGGTGCGAACTGCTTGTAGAGTGGTGCGAATTGGTTGCAGAGTGGTGCAAACTGGTTGCACAGTGGTGCGAACAGGTTGCGGAGTGGTGCGAACTGGTTGCGGAGTGGTTCAAACTGGTTTCGAAGTGGTGCCAACTGGTTGCCAAGTGGTGCAAACAGGTTGCTGAGTGGTGAGAACTGGTTGCAAAGTGGTGGGAACTGGTTGCGGAGTGGTGCGAACTGGTTGCAGAGTGGTGCAAACTGGTTGCGGAGTGGTGCGAATTGGTTGCGGTGTAGTGCGAGCTGGTTGCGGAGTGGTGCGAACTGGTTGGGGAGTTGTGCGAACGGGTTGCGGAGTGGTGGGAACTGGTTGCGAGGTGGTGCGAACTGGTTGCGGAGTGGTGCGAACTCGTTGCAGTGTGGTCTGAACTGGTTGCAGAGTGGTGCAAACTGGTCGCGGACTGGTGCAAACTGCTTGCGGAGTGGTGCGAACTCGTTGCAGGGTGGTGCGAACGGATTGCGGAGTGGTGCGAACTCGTTGCAGGGTGGTGCGAACGGATTGCGGAGTGGTGCGAACTCGTTGCAGGGTGGTGCGAACGGATTGCGGAGTGGTGCGAACTCGTTGCAGGGTGGTGCGAACGGATTGCGGAGTGGTGCGAACTCGTTGCAGGGTGGTGCGAACGGATTGCGGAGTGGTGCGAACTCGTTGCAGGGTGGTGCGAACGGATTGCGGAGTGGTGCGAACTCGTTGCAGGGTGGTGCGAACGGATTGCGGAGTGGTGCGAACTCGTTGCAGGGTGGTGCGAACGGATTGCGGAGTGGTGCGAACTCGTTGCAGGGTGGTGCGAACGGATTGCGGAGTGGTGCGAACTCGTTGCAGGGTGGTGCGAACGGATTGCGGAGTGGTGCGAACTCGTTGCAGGGTGGTGCGAACGGATTGCGGAGTGGTGCGAACTCGTTGCAGGGTGGTGCGAACGGATTGCGGAGTGGTGCGAACTCGTTGCAGGGTGGTGCGAACGGATTGCGGAGTGGTGCGAACTCGTTGCAGGGTGGTGCGAACGGATTGCGGAGTGGTGCGAACTCGTTGCAGGGTGGTGCGAACGGATTGCGGAGTGGTGCGAACTCGTTGCAGGGTGGTGCGAACGGATTGCGGAGTGGTGCGAACTCGTTGCAGGGTGGTGCGAACGGATTGCGGAGTGGTGCGAACTCGTTGCAGGGTGGTGCGAACGGATTGCGGAGTGGTGCGAACTCGTTGCAGGGTGGTGCGAACGGATTGCGGAGTGGTGCGAACTCGTTGCAGGGTGGTGCGAACGGATTGCGGAGTGGTGCGAACTCGTTGCAGGGTGGTGCGAACGGATTGCGGAGTGGTGCGAACTCGTTGCAGGGTGGTGCGAACGGATTGCGGAGTGGTGCGAACTCGTTGCAGGGTGGTGCGAACGGATTGCGGAGTGGTGCGAACTCGTTGCAGGGTGGTGCGAACGGATTGCGGAGTGGTGCGAACTCGTTGCAGGGTGGTGCGAACGGATTGCGGAGTGGTGCGAACTCGTTGCAGGGTGGTGCGAACGGATTGCGGAGTGGTGCGAACTCGTTGCAGGGTGGTGCGAACGGATTGCGGAGTGGTGCGAACTCGTTGCAGGGTGGTGCGAACGGATTGCGGAGTGGTGCGAACTCGTTGCAGGGTGGTGCGAACGGATTGCGGAGTGGTGCGAACTCGTTGCAGGGTGGTGCGAACGGATTGCGGAGTGGTGCGAACTCGTTGCAGGGTGGTGCGAACGGATTGCGGAGTGGTGCGAACTCGTTGCAGGGTGGTGCGAACGGATTGCGGAGTGGTGCGAACTCGTTGCAGGGTGGTGCGAACGGATTGCGGAGTGGTGCGAACTCGTTGCAGGGTGGTGCGAACGGATTGCGGAGTGGTGCGAACTCGTTGCAGGGTGGTGCGAACGGATTGCGGAGTGGTGCGAACTGGTTGCCAAGTGGTGCGAACAGGTTGCTGATTGGTGCGAACTGGTTGCGAAGTGGTGGGAACTGGTTGCAAAGTGGTGTGAACTGGTTGCGGAGTGGTGCGAAATGATTGCGGAGTGGTGCGAACTGGTTCCGGAGTGGTGTGAACTGGTTCATGAGTGGTGCGAACTGGTTGAGGAGTGGTGCGAAGTCGTTGCAGGGTGGTGCGAAAGGATTGCGGATTGGTGCGAGCTGGATGAAGAGTGGTGCGAACTGGTTGCGGAATGGTGCGAACTGGTTGCGGAGTGATGCAAACTGGTTGCGATGTGTTGCGAACCTGATGCGGAGTGGTGCGAACCTGATGCGGAGTGGTGCACACTTGATGCGGAGTGGTGCAAACTGGTTGCGGAGTGGTGCAAACTGGTTGCGGAGTGGTGCGAACTGGTTGCGAAGTGGTGCGAACTGGTTGCGGAGTAGCGCAAACTGGTATCAGAGTGGTGTGATCTGGTTGAGGAGTGGTGCAAACTGGTTGCGGAGTGGTGCGAACTGGTTGCGGAGTTGTGCGAACTGGCTGGGGAGTGGTGCGAACTGGTTGCGGAGTGGTGCGCACTGGTTGCAGAGTGGTGCAAACTGGTTGTGGAGTGGTGCGAACTGGTTGTGGACTGGTGCGAACTGGTTGCGGAGTGGTGCAAACGGGTTGCGGAATGGTGGGAACTGGTTGAGAAGTGGTGCAAACTGGCTGCGGAGTGGTGCGAACGGGTTGCGGAGTGGTGCGAACTGGTTACGGAGTGGTGCGAACTAGTTGCGGAGTGGTGCGAACTGGTTGCGGAGAGGTGCGAACTGGTTGCGGAGTGGTGGGAACTGGTTGCGGAGTGGTGCGAACTGGTTGTGGACTGGTGCGAACTGGTTGCGGAGTGGTGCAAACGGGTTGCGGAATGGTGGGAACTGGTTGAGAAGTGGTGCAAACTGGCTGCGGAGTGGTGCGAACGGGTTGCGGAGTGGTGCGAACTGGTTACGGAGTGGTGCGAACTAGTTGCGGAGTGGTGCGAACTGGTTGCGGAGAGGTGCGAACTGGTTGCGGAGTGGTGGGAACTGGTTGCGGAGTGGTGCGAACTGGTTGTGGACTGGTGCGAACTGGTTGCGGAGTGGTGCAAACGGGTTGCGGAATGGTGGGAACTGGTTGAGAAGTGGTGCAAACTGGCTGCGGAGTGGTGCGAACGGGTTGCGGAGTGGTGCGAACTGGTTACGGAGTGGTGCGAACTAGTTGCGGAGTGGTGCGAACTGGTTGCGGAGAGGTGCGAACTGGTTGCGGAGTGGTGGGAACTGGTTGCGGAGTGGTGCGAACTGGTTGTGGACTGGTGCGAACTGGTTGCGGAGTGGTGCAAACGGGTTGCGGAATGGTGGGAACTGGTTGAGAAGTGGTGCAAACTGGCTGCGGAGTGGTGCGAACGGGTTGCGGAGTGGTGCGAACTGGTTACGGAGTGGTGCGAACTAGTTGCGGAGTGGTGCGAACTGGTTGCGGAGAGGTGCGAACTGGTTGCGGAGTGGTGGGAACTGGTTGCGGAGTGGTGCGAACTGGTTGTGGACTGGTGCGAACTGGTTGCGGAGTGGTGCAAACGGGTTGCGGAATGGTGGGAACTGGTTGAGAAGTGGTGCAAACTGGCTGCGGAGTGGTGCGAACGGGTTGCGGAGTGGTGCGAACTGGTTACGGAGTGGTGCGAACTAGTTGCGGAGTGGTGCGAACTGGTTGCGGAGAGGTGCGAACTGGTTGCGGAGTGGTGGGAACTGGTTGCGGAGTGGTGCGAACTGGTTGTGGACTGGTGCGAACTGGTTGCGGAGTGGTGCAAACGGGTTGCGGAGTAGTGCGAACTGGTTGCGGAGTGGTGCGAACGGGTTGCGGAGTGGTGCGAACTGGTTGCGGAGTGGTGCGAACTGGTTGCCGAGTGGTGCAACTGGTTGCGGAGTGGTCCGAACTGGTTGCGGAGTGGTGCAAACTGGTTGCGGTGTAGTGCGAACAGGTTGCGAAGTGGTGCCAACTGGTTGCGGAGTGGTGGGAACTGGTTGCGGAGTGGTGCATACTGGTTGCGGAGTGGTGCGAACTGGTTGCAGAGTTGTGTAAACTGGTTGAGGAGTGGTGTGAAACGGTTGCAGAGTGGTGCGTTTGGGTTGCTAAGTGGTGCGAACCGGTTGAGGAGTGGTGCGAGCTGGTTGCGGAGTGGTAGGAACTGGTTACGGAGTGGTGCAAACTGGTTGAGGAGTGGTGTGAACTGGTTGAGGAGTGGTGCGAAGTGGTTGCGGAGTGGTGTGAAAGGGTTGCTGAGTGGTGCAAACTGGTTGAAGAGTGGTGCGAGCTGGTTGCGCAGTGGTGGGAACTTGTTGTGGAGTGGTGCAAACTTGTTGCTAAGTGGTGCGAACTGGTTGCAAAGTGCTGCGAACTGGTTGCGGAGTGGTGGGAACTGGTTGCGGAGTGGTGCGAACTGGTTGTGGTTCGCACAGTTCACACCACTCCGCAACCAGTTCCCACCACTCCCCAACCAGCTCGCACCACTCCTCAACCGGTTCGCAACAGTCAGCAACCCTTTCGCACCACTCCGCAACCACTTCACACCACTCCTCAGCCAGCTCGCACCACTCCTCAACCAGTTTACACCACTCCGCAACCAGTTCGCACCACTGCGCAACCAGTTCGCGCCACTCCGCAACCAGTTCGCACCACTTCGCAACCAGTTCCCACCATTTCGCAACCGGTTTGCACCACTCCGCAACCAGATTGCACCACTCCACAACTAGTTCGCACGACTCCACAGCCAGTTTGTACCACTCCACAACCAGTTCGCACCACTCCGCAACCAGTTCCTACCACTCCGCAACCAGTTCGTACCACTCTGCAACAAGTTTGCACCACTCCGCAACGAGTTCCCACCACTCCGCAACCAGCTCGCACCAGTCCTCAACCGGTTTGCACAACTCAGCAACCCTTTTGCACCACTTCGCAACCACTTCGCACCACTCCTCAACCAGTTCGCACCACTCATTAACCAGTTTGCACCACTCCGCAACCAGTTCCCGCCACTCGGCAACCAGCTCGCACCACTCCTCAACCGGTTCGCACCACTCAGCAACCCTTTCGCACCATTCCGCAACCACTTCGCACCACTCCTCAACCAGCTCCAACCACTCCGCAAACAGTTCGCACCTCTGCGCAACAAGTTTGTACCTCTCTGCAACCAATTCGCACCACTCTGCAACCAGTTCGCACCACTCCGCATTCAGTTCGCACCACTCTGCAACCAGTTCGCACCACTCATCAACCACTTTGCACCACTCCTCAACCCGTTCGTACCACTCCTCAACCAGATTGCACCACTCCGCAACCAGTTCGCACCACTCCCCAACCAGTTTGCACAACTCCGCAACCTGTTCGCACCTCTCCGCAACAAGTTCGCACCACTCCGCATCCAATTCGCACCATTATGCAACCAGTTCGCACCACTCCGCAACCGGTTCGCAGCACTCTGCAACCAGTTCGCACCACTCCGCAACCCGTTGGCACCACTCAGCAACCAGTTTGCACCACTCCGCAACCAGTTCGCACCACTCTGCAACCAGTTCGCACCACTCTGTAACCACTTTGCACCACTCCTCAACCAGTTCGTACCACTCCTCAACCAGATTGCACCACTCCGCAACCAGTTCGCACCACTCCGCAGCCAGTCGCACCACTCCTCAACCTGTTCGCACCACTACACAACTAGTTTGCACCACTCCGCAACCAGCTCGCACCACTCCACAACCAGTTTGCACCACTCTGCAACCAGTTGGCACCACTTCGCAACCAGTTCCCACCACTCCGCAACCAGTTCGCACCACTCCGTAACCAGTTCGCACGAATCCGCAACCAGTTCGCACCACTCCGCAACCAGTTCGCGCCACTCCACAACCAGTTCGCACCACTCCGCAACCTGTTCGCAACACTCTGCAACCAGTTCGCACCACTCTAAAACCAGTTTGCACGACTCCGCAACCAGTTTGCACCACTCCAAAACCAGTTCTCACCACTCCGCAACCAGTTTTCGCCACTCCGCAGCCAGTTCGCACCATTCCGCAACCAGTTCGCACCACTCTGCAACCAGTTCGCACCACTCTGTAACCACTTTGCACCACTCCTCAACCAGTTCGTACCACTCCTCAACCAGATTGCACCACTCCGCAACCAGTTCGCACCACTCCGCAGCCAGTCGCACCACTCCTCAACCTGTTCGCACCACTACACAACTAGTTTGCACCACTCCGCAACCAGCTCGCACCACTCCACAACCAGTTTGCACCACTCTGCAACCAGTTGGCACCACTTCGCAACCAGTTCCCACCACTCCGCAACCAGTTCGCACCACTCCGTAACCAGTTCGCACGAATCCGCAACCAGTTCGCACCACTCCGCAACCAGTTCGCGCCACTCCACAACCAGTTCGCACCACTCCGCAACCTGTTCGCAACACTCTGCAACCAGTTCGCACCACTCTAAAACCAGTTTGCACGACTCCGCAACCAGTTTGCACCACTCCAAAACCAGTTCTCACCACTCCGCAACCAGTTTTCGCCACTCCGCAGCCAGTTCGCACCATTCCGCAACCAGTTCGCACCACTCTGCAACCAGTTCGCACCACTCTGTAACCACTTTGCACCACTCCTCAACCAGTTCGTACCACTCCTCAACCAGATTGCACCACTCCGCAACCAGTTCGCACCACTCCGCAGCCAGTCGCACCACTCCTCAACCTGTTCGCACCACTACACAACTAGTTTGCACCACTCCGCAACCAGCTCGCACCACTCCACAACCAGTTTGCACCACTCTGCAACCAGTTGGCACCACTTCGCAACCAGTTCCCACCACTCCGCAACCAGTTCGCACCACTCCGTAACCAGTTCGCACGAATCCGCAACCAGTTCGCACCACTCCGCAACCAGTTCGCGCCACTCCACAACCAGTTCGCACCACTCCGCAACCTGTTCGCAACACTCTGCAACCAGTTCGCACCACTCTAAAACCAGTTTGCACGACTCCGCAACCAGTTTGCACCACTCCAAAACCAGTTCTCACCACTCCGCAACCAGTTTTCGCCACTCCGCAGCCAGTTCGCACCATTCCGCAACCAGTTCGCACCACTCTGCAACCAGTTCGCACCACTCTGTAACCACTTTGCACCACTCCTCAACCAGTTCGTACCACTCCTCAACCAGATTGCACCACTCCGCAACCAGTTCGCACCACTCCGCAGCCAGTCGCACCACTCCTCAACCTGTTCGCACCACTACACAACTAGTTTGCACCACTCCGCAACCAGCTCGCACCACTCCACAACCAGTTTGCACCACTCTGCAACCAGTTGGCACCACTTCGCAACCAGTTCCCACCACTCCGCAACCAGTTCGCACCACTCCGTAACCAGTTCGCACGAATCCGCAACCAGTTCGCACCACTCCGCAACCAGTTCGCGCCACTCCACAACCAGTTCGCACCACTCCGCAACCTGTTCGCAACACTCTGCAACCAGTTCGCACCACTCTAAAACCAGTTTGCACGACTCCGCAACCAGTTTGCACCACTCCAAAACCAGTTCTCACCACTCCGCAACCAGTTTTCGCCACTCCGCAGCCAGTTCGCACCATTCCGCAACCAGTTCGCACCACTCTGCAACCAGTTCGCACCACTCTGTAACCACTTTGCACCACTCCTCAACCAGTTCGTACCACTCCTCAACCAGATTGCACCACTCCGCAACCAGTTCGCACCACTCCGCAGCCAGTCGCACCACTCCTCAACCTGTTCGCACCACTACACAACTAGTTTGCACCACTCCGCAACCAGCTCGCACCACTCCACAACCAGTTTGCACCACTCTGCAACCAGTTGGCACCACTTCGCAACCAGTTCCCACCACTCCGCAACCAGTTCGCACCACTCCGTAACCAGTTCGCACGAATCCGCAACCAGTTCGCACCACTCCGCAACCAGTTCGCGCCACTCCACAACCAGTTCGCACCACTCCGCAACCTGTTCGCAACACTCTGCAACCAGTTCGCACCACTCCGCAACCCGTTGGCACCACTCAGCAACCAGTTTGCACCACTCCGCAACCAGTTCGCACCACTCCGCAACCAGTTCGCACCACTCCGCAACCAGTTTGCACCACTCCGCGACCAGTTCGCACCATTGCTCAACCAGTTCGCACCACTTCGCAACCAGTTCGCACCACTCCGCAACTAGTTCGCACCACTCTGCGATCAGTTTGCACCACTCCGCACCCAGGTTGCACCACTTCGCAACCACTTCCCACCACTCCGCAACTAGTTTGCACCACTCCGCAACCACTTCGCACCACTCCGCAACCAGTTTGCATCACTCCGCAACCAGTTTGCACCACTCCGCAACCAGTTTGCAGAACTCCGCAACCAGTTTGCACCTCTCCGCAACGAGTTTTCACCACTCTGCAACCAGTTCGCACCACTCCGCAACCAGTTTGCACCACTCTGCAACCAGTTGGCACGACTCCGCAACCAGTTCGCACGACTCCAAAACCACTTCGCACCACTCCGCAACCAGTTTGCACCACTCTGCAACCAGTTGGCACGACTCCGCAACCAGTTCGCACGACTCCAAAACCACTTCGCACCACTCCGCAACCGGTTCCCACCACTCCGCAAGCAGTTCGCACCACTCCGCAACCAGTTCCCACCACTCTGCAACAAGCTCGCACCACTCCTCAACCGGTTGACCACTCCGCAACCCTTTCGCACCACTCCGGAACCACTTCACACCACTCCTCAACCAGTTCGCACAACTCTCAACAAGTTCGCACCACTCCGCAACCAGTTCGCAACACTCCGCAGCCAGTTTGCACTACTCCGCAACCAGTTCGTACCACTCCGCAACCAGCTCGCACCACTTCGCAACCAGTTCCCACCACTCCGCAACCGGTCCGCACCACTCCGCAACCAGTTCGCACCACTCGGCAACCAGTTCGCACCACTCCGCAACCGGTTCGCACCACTCCGTAACCAGTTCACACCACTCCACAACCAGATGGCACCACTCTGCAACCAGTCCGGACCACTCCGCAACCAGCTCGCACCACTCCGCAACCGGTTCGCACCACTCCGTAACCAGTTCACACCACTCCACAACCAGATGGCACCACTCTGCAACCAGTCCGGACCACTCCGCAACCAGCTCGCACCACTCCGCAACCGGTTCGCACCACTCCGTAACCAGTTCACACCACTCCACAACCAGATGGCACCACTCTGCAACCAGTCCGGACCACTCCGCAACCAGCTCGCACCACTCCGCAACCGGTTCGCACCACTCCGTAACCAGTTCACACCACTCCACAACCAGATGGCACCACTCTGCAACCAGTCCGGACCACTCCGCAACCAGCTCGCACCACTCCGCAACCGGTTCGCACCACTCCGTAACCAGTTCACACCACTCCACAACCAGATGGCACCACTCTGCAACCAGTCCGGACCACTCCGCAACCAGCTCGCACCACTCCGCAACCGGTTCGCACCACTCCGTAACCAGTTCACACCACTCCACAACCAGATGGCACCACTCTGCAACCAGTCCGGACCACTCCGCAACCAGCTCGCACCACTCCGCAACCGGTTCGCACCACTCCGTAACCAGTTCACACCACTCCACAACCAGATGGCACCACTCTGCAACCAGTCCGGACCACTCCGCAACCAGCTCGCACCACTCCGCAACCGGTTCGCACCACTCCGTAACCAGTTCACACCACTCCACAACCAGATGGCACCACTCTGCAACCAGTCCGGACCACTCCGCAACCAGCTCGCACCACTCCGCAACCGGTTCGCACCACTCCGTAACCAGTTCACACCACTCCACAACCAGATGGCACCACTCTGCAACCAGTCCGGACCACTCCGCAACCAGCTCGCACCACTCCGCAACCGGTTCGCACCACTCCGTAACCAGTTCACACCACTCCACAACCAGATGGCACCACTCTGCAACCAGTCCGGACCACTCCGCAACCAGCTCGCACCACTCCGCAACCGGTTCGCACCACTCCGTAACCAGTTCACACCACTCCACAACCAGATGGCACCACTCTGCAACCAGTCCGGACCACTCCGCAACCAGCTCGCACCACTCCGCAACCGGTTCGCACCACTCCGTAACCAGTTCACACCACTCCACAACCAGATGGCACCACTCTGCAACCAGTCCGGACCACTCCGCAACCAGCTCGCACCACTCCGCAACCGGTTCGCACCACTCCGTAACCAGTTCACACCACTCCACAACCAGATGGCACCACTCTGCAACCAGTCCGGACCACTCCGCAACCAGCTCGCACCACTCCGCAACCGGTTCGCACCACTCCGTAACCAGTTCACACCACTCCACAACCAGATGGCACCACTCTGCAACCAGTCCGGACCACTCCGCAACCAGCTCGCACCACTCCGCAACCGGTTCGCACCACTCCGTAACCAGTTCACACCACTCCACAACCAGATGGCACCACTCTGCAACCAGTCCGGACCACTCCGCAACCAGCTCGCACCACTCCGCAACCGGTTCGCACCACTCCGTAACCAGTTCACACCACTCCACAACCAGATGGCACCACTCTGCAACCAGTCCGGACCACTCCGCAACCAGCTCGCACCACTCCGCAACCGGTTCGCACCACTCCGTAACCAGTTCACACCACTCCACAACCAGATGGCACCACTCTGCAACCAGTCCGGACCACTCCGCAACCAGCTCGCACCACTCCGCAACCGGTTCGCACCACTCCGTAACCAGTTCACACCACTCCACAACCAGATGGCACCACTCCGCAACCAGTTCGCACCACTCCCCAACCAGTCCGCACCACTCCAAAACCAGTTCGCACCACTCTGCAACCAGTTCCGACCACTCCGCAAGCAGTTCGCACCACTCCGCGACCAGTTCCCACCACTCCGCAACTAGCTCGCACCAGTCCTCAACCGGTTGACCACTCCGCAACCCTTTCGCACCACTCCGGAACCACTTCACACCACTCCTCAACCAGTTCGCACCACTCCTTAACCAGTTCGCACCACTCCGCAACCAGTTCGCACCACTCCGCAGCCAGTTTGCACCACTCCGCAACCAGTTCGTACCACTCCGCAACCAGTTCGCACCACTTCGCAACCAGTTCCCACCATTCCGCAACCGGTGCGCACTACTCCGCAACGAGTTCGCACCACTCTGCAACCAGTTTGCACGACTCCGCAACCAGTTCGCACCACTCCACAACCAGATCGCACCACTCCGCAACCAGTTCGCACCACTCCGCAACCAGTTCGCACCACTCCGCAACCAGTTCGCACCACTCCGCAACCAGGTCGCACCACTCTGCAACTAGTTCGCACCACTCCGCGACCAGTTCGCACCACTCGGCAACCAGTTCGCACCACGCCGCAACCAGTTCGCGCCACTCCGCGACCAGTTCGCACCACTCGGCAACCAGTTCGCACCACGCCGCAACCAGTTCGCGCCACTCCGCGACCAGTTCGCACCACTCGGCAACCAGTTCGCACCACGCCGCAACCAGTTCGCGCCACTCCGCGACCAGTTCGCACCACTCGGCAACCAGTTCGCACCACGCCGCAACCAGTTCGCGCCACTCCGCGACCAGTTCGCACCACTCGGCAACCAGTTCGCACCACGCCGCAACCAGTTCGCGCCACTCCGCGACCAGTTCGCACCACTCGGCAACCAGTTCGCACCACGCCGCAACCAGTTCGCGCCACTCCGCGACCAGTTCGCACCACTCGGCAACCAGTTCGCACCACGCCGCAACCAGTTCGCGCCACTCCGCGACCAGTTCGCACCACTCGGCAACCAGTTCGCACCACGCCGCAACCAGTTCGCGCCACTCCGCGACCAGTTCGCACCACTCGGCAACCAGTTCGCACCACGCCGCAACCAGTTCGCGCCACTCCGCGACCAGTTCGCACCACTCCGCAACCAGTTCGCACCACTCCGCACCCAGTTCGCACCACTCCGCAACCAGTTCGCACCACTCCGCAACCAGTTCGCACCACTTCGCAACCAGTTCCCACCATTCCGCAACCGTCTCGCACCACTCCGCAACCAGTTTGCCCCACTCCGCAACCAGTTGCGAAGTGGTGCGAACTGGCTGGGGAGTGGTGCGAACTGGTTGTGGAGTAGTGCAAACTGGTTGCGGAGTGGTGCGAACTGGTTGTAGAGTGGTGCAAACTGGTTGCGGAGTGGTGTGAACTGGTTGCGGAGTGGTGCAAACTGGTTGCGGAGTGGTGCAAGCTCATGCGGAGTGGTGCAAACTTGATGCGGAGTGGTGCAAATTGGTTGCGGAGTGGTGCGAACTAGTTGCGGAGTGGTGCGAACTGGTTGTGGAGTGGTACGAACTGGTTGCGGAGTGGTGCGAACTGGGTGCGGAGTGGTGCGAACTGGTTGCGGAGTAGCGCAAACTGGTTTCAGAGCGGTGTGATCTGGTTGAGGAGTGGTACGAACTGGTTGCGGAGTGGTGCGAACTGGGTGCGGAGTGGTGCGAACTGGTTGCGGAGTAGCGCAAACTGGTTTCAGAGCGGTGTGATCTGGTTGAGGAGTGGTACGAACTGGTTGCGGAGTGGTGCGAACTGGGTGCGGAGTGGTGCGAACTGGTTGCGGAGTAGCGCAAACTGGTTTCAGAGCGGTGTGATCTGGTTGAGGAGTGGTACGAACTGGTTGCGGAGTGGTGCGAACTGGGTGCGGAGTGGTGCGAACTGGTTGCGGAGTAGCGCAAACTGGTTTCAGAGCGGTGTGATCTGGTTGAGGAGTGGTACGAACTGGTTGCGGAGTGGTGCGAACTGGGTGCGGAGTGGTGCGAACTGGTTGCGGAGTAGCGCAAACTGGTTTCAGAGCGGTGTGATCTGGTTGAGGAGTGGTACGAACTGGTTGCGGAGTGGTGCGAACTGGGTGCGGAGTGGTGCGAACTGGTTGCGGAGTAGCGCAAACTGGTTTCAGAGCGGTGTGATCTGGTTGAGGAGTGGTACGAACTGGTTGCGGAGTGGTGCGAACTGGGTGCGGAGTGGTGCGAACTGGTTGCGGAGTAGCGCAAACTGGTTTCAGAGCGGTGTGATCTGGTTGAGGAGTGGTACGAACTGGTTGCGGAGTGGTGCGAACTGGGTGCGGAGTGGTGCGAACTGGTTGCGGAGTAGCGCAAACTGGTTTCAGAGCGGTGTGATCTGGTTGAGGAGTGGTACGAACTGGTTGCGGAGTGGTGCGAACTGGGTGCGGAGTGGTGCGAACTGGTTGCGGAGTAGCGCAAACTGGTTTCAGAGCGGTGTGATCTGGTTGAGGAGTGGTACGAACTGGTTGCGGAGTGGTGCGAACTGGGTGCGGAGTGGTGCGAACTGGTTGCGGAGTAGCGCAAACTGGTTTCAGAGCGGTGTGATCTGGTTGAGGAGTGGTACGAACTGGTTGCGGAGTGGTGCGAACTGGGTGCGGAGTGGTGCGAACTGGTTGCGGAGTAGCGCAAACTGGTTTCAGAGCGGTGTGATCTGGTTGAGGAGTGGTACGAACTGGTTGCGGAGTGGTGCGAACTGGGTGCGGAGTGGTGCGAACTGGTTGCGGAGTAGCGCAAACTGGTTTCAGAGCGGTGTGATCTGGTTGAGGAGTGGTACGAACTGGTTGCGGAGTGGTGCGAACTGGGTGCGGAGTGGTGCGAACTGGTTGCGGAGTAGCGCAAACTGGTTTCAGAGCGGTGTGATCTGGTTGAGGAGTGGTACGAACTGGTTGCGGAGTGGTGCGAACTGGGTGCGGAGTGGTGCGAACTGGTTGCGGAGTAGCGCAAACTGGTTTCAGAGCGGTGTGATCTGGTTGAGGAGTGGTACGAACTGGTTGCGGAGTGGTGCGAACTGGGTGCGGAGTGGTGCGAACTGGTTGCGGAGTAGCGCAAACTGGTTTCAGAGCGGTGTGATCTGGTTGAGGAGTGGTACGAACTGGTTGCGGAGTGGTGCGAACTGGGTGCGGAGTGGTGCGAACTGGTTGCGGAGTAGCGCAAACTGGTTTCAGAGCGGTGTGATCTGGTTGAGGAGTGGTACGAACTGGTTGCGGAGTGGTGCGAACTGGGTGCGGAGTGGTGCGAACTGGTTGCGGAGTAGCGCAAACTGGTTTCAGAGCGGTGTGATCTGGTTGAGGAGTGGTACGAACTGGTTGCGGAGTGGTGCGAACTGGGTGCGGAGTGGTGCGAACTGGTTGCGGAGTAGCGCAAACTGGTTTCAGAGCGGTGTGATCTGGTTGAGGAGTGGTACGAACTGGTTGCGGAGTGGTGCGAACTGGGTGCGGAGTGGTGCGAACTGGTTGCGGAGTAGCGCAAACTGGTTTCAGAGCGGTGTGATCTGGTTGAGGAGTGGTACGAACTGGTTGCGGAGTGGTGCAAACTGGTTGCAGAGTTGTGCGAACTGGTTGCGGAGTGGTGCAAACTGGTTACGGAGTGGTGCAAACTGGCTGCGGAGTGGTGCGAGCTGGTTGTGGAGTTGTGCGAACTGGTTGCAGACTGGTGCAAACTGGTTGCGGAGTGGTGCGAACTGGTTGGGGAGTGGTGGGAACTGGTTGGGAAGTGGTGGGAGCTGGTTGTGAAGCAGTGCGAACTGGTTGCGGAGTGGTTCGAACTCGTTGCGGGGTGGTCCTAACTGGTTGCGGAGTGGTGTGAACTGGTTGCGGAGTGGTGCAAACTGGTGGCGGAGTGGTGAAAAGTGGTTGCAGAGTGGTGCGACCTAGTTGCGGAGTGGTGTAGACCGGTTGCGGAGTTGTGTGAACTGGTTGCAGAGTGGCGCGAACTGCTTGCGGAGTGGTGCGAACTGGTTGCGGAGTGGTGTGAACTGGTTGCGGAGTGGTGCAAACTGGTTGCAGAGTGGCGCGAACTGCTTGCGGAGTGGTGCGCACTGGGTGCGGAGTGGTGCGAACTGGTTGCGGAGTGGTGCAAACTGGTTGCGGAGTGGTGCGAACTGGTTGCGGAGTGGTGCGAACTGGTTGCGGAGTGGTGCAAACTGGTTGCAGAGTAGTACAAACTGGTATCAGAGTGGTGCGGTCTGGTTGAGGAGTGGTGCGAACTGGTTGCAGAGTGGTGCGAACTGGTTGCGGAGTGGTGCGAACTAGTTACGGAGTGGGGCAAACTGGTTGCGGAGTGGTGCGAACTGGTTCGGGAGTGGTGCAAACTGGTTGCGGAGTGGTGCCAACTGGTTGCGGAATAGTGCCAACTGGTTGCGGAGTGGTGGAAACTGGTTGTGGAGTGGTGCGAACTGGTTGCGGACTGGTGCGAACTGGGTGCGGAGTGGTGCAAACAGGTTGCGGAATGGTGGGAACTGGTTGCGGAGTGGTGCCAACTGGTTGCGGAGTAGTGCCAACTGGTTGCGGAGTGGTGGAAACTGGTTGTGGAGTGGTGCGAACTGGTTGCGGACTGGTGCGAACTGGGTGCGGAGTGGTGCAAACAGGTTGCGGAATGGTGGGAACTGGCTGTGAGGTGGTGCAAAGTGGCTGCGGAGTGGTGTGAATTGGTTACGAAGTGGTGCGAACTGGTTGCGGAGTAGTGCAAACTGGTTGCGGAGTGGTGCGAACTAGTTGAGGAGTGGTGCGAAGTGGTTGAGGAGTGGTGCGAAGAGGTTGTGGAGTGGTGCAAAAGGGTTGCGGAATGGTGCGAACTGGTTCAGGAGTGGTGCGACCTTGTTGCCGAGTGGTGCGAACTGGTTGCTGAGTGGTGGGAACTGGTTGTGGAGTGGTGTTAACTGGTTGCGGAGTGGTGCGAACTGGTTTCGGAGTGGTGCAAACTGGTTGCGCAGTGGTGGGAACTGGTTGCCGAGTGGTGCAAACTGGTTGC
>SZWC01022540.1:14555-30792 GCA_023375785.1 Penium margaritaceum
AGTTACTAAAGCACTTGCAATCTGGGCCCAGCTGGCAAGAAATCTCCCATGACACTGTTTGCAACCTTGGCCCCGCCCTTAGGCCCAGAGTCACTTCCTCATTCTCCTCTATCAGGTCCTTCGTAACTTGTTCCTCTATACACTCGGCCATCATCCGGTGGGCTGTGTCCAGTACGGTAAGATGAACAACCGACGCCATGCCCAATGAGGAGTCAAGGAGGATGAGGTCAAGCCGGAGCTTCCCCAAAGGAGCCTGTGCCTGCTGTAGAAATCGTGACAGTTTCCCCTCTGACTTTAATATTTGCTCTGCAAAAATCTCTGCCGACTCATCTTGGTCGGCATGGTGGACCCTGAAAAGTGGCGATGACCCAATTTTTTGCGTAAAATCCGAGAGAAGTAGCCCATTCCCCCCACAATTCTCAAGAAATCTGGCAGGCAGACCAGAATAGAGCGTTGTGTGAAGACAGAAGTCAGCCAATGTCAAGTAAAGTCGATCCCCCATACCTGTGGGAGCGGCCTGAAGCCAGAAAGCAGCACTACTGGACGGCGATGTGCGATACCTGCAAGCCTGTATCTTGTAAGCCTCAAAGAACATTACTTTGCTTTGCCGTCGCTTTCGAGCCCAGGGATCCACCAAAAGGATTACCAATTGGTTGCACCTCTTCTGTGGTTGATGGGTCCTTAGTCAGCAATGCAGGGGTGGCTGCATCCGATATGTGCCACAAGAAGCACGCACATGGGCTGAATTTGTAACCCTTAGCGGCTCGCTACCTGAAGGATGGTAGAAGAGCAAGTCTCTGAGACTTCAGGTTCTACAGACATCGTAAAGTGGTTCTGCATTCATCCTGTCGTCGGAGTCCAGATTCCAATATGTCCATATCGCTGAGGCCGACCAGTTTCATGGATCGAAGTCAGTTTTTGTTTAAAATCTACACTGCAGAATCTCCAACTATCCACCAGCGCCGCGCCCAAATTCAATCTGAAGAATGCATCTTCTTGAATAAGGGGCCAACTCAGATTCCAAAATGCGAAAATCTTAGGAAGAGTCCAATCAAACCCTTAGTGTGCTTTTGAAATGCCCCAGCATTTCCAAGAGTACCTACTCCCTGACTCCTCAGCTCTGTTGCTTTTATTTTTTCTAAACGCTTTGCAAAGCGTTTTAGAAAAAACAAAACTGACTCCTCAGCTCTGTTGCACCCTCTTCAAGACCCACACATGGTTTAGGTCAAAGAATTTCTGACCCGAGTGGGTTGTCCAATGCACCCCTTTCTGGCAAGGGGTGCATTGGACGCGACACTTGGGGGCTCAAGAAGAATGCAAGAACACATGCTCCAAAAAAATTGTTGTGAATGTGGAGACACGGCATCCCGAGTTAACGTCCTCTGGGAATCACTCTTATCCGCCAAAACACACCTTTTGGTGCCAGAAAGAGCATACCACCCCCAAAAAATCACTTGTCTTCCAGACGACTGATTTCACCAACTCAAACACAATCGTGCCCTTTATGGTTGAGCACAGCGTCTCCATTGCACGTGCACCACCAGATCCCACCCGTACATTTTCATGTATTTGAATGGACCAGTGTGCGGATGGAACAAGACATCTTCATCGGTTTCTGAACAATGCTAATAATCCAGCCTGGAGTATCTCTAAACAACCACTACCCCTCAACAAAATATGCAAAACTATTTCAACAGGAATAATCCAGCCAGTCTCCTTCCATTTGGGAAAAACTGGGCCCCGGGATGCGGGGATACAATTCGTGCCTATCTCTGGATTGTAATTTCTTAAACGTTTTGCAAAACGTTACAGAAATTGGGATACAATTCGTGCCTATCTCTGGAACCTCATCCAATGAAAATCCCTACCACTCATAACAGAGGGAATCCTTCTCTGCATCACCATCCACAGTATCAATTCCACACAATCGTAAGCTTTCTATCCTCTCCTTTAACAACATGTGCCCCAGAAAATCTTCACCTCACTTAGCAAATTCTTTTCTGAAATCATCCAATCCTTTGTCACTATTACTCTCCCTTTCTTCGACAAATGAGGCAAGTAAACATGAGGACAACTCTTCCAAGAGCATGTATCCCAAGAAGGATCTAAGCTAGAAATTAATACACACACAAACACACACACACACACACACACACACACACACACACACACACACACACACAAACACACACACACAAACCTAAGGATCCAGAATTTATTCTCTCTAAAATCATCCAGTAACCTTCACATTCTTCACCTCTGCCAAGACAGGACACCCACAAACCAAATCACCTAAAAAATACACTACATCTTCTAGAATCACTCCCAGCAATATGCAAACTGGGCTGTTGAATCACACCTTACACATGCTGTATTCACCCCTTTGGAGCGGCATCCTTAGTTCCTAGACAGAACCATGCCATGGGGGTTGATTGTTTCCACGTCCCAATTCTTGGGAGACACGCAAACCCCCTCAAGAAACAAACAAGACTGTTATGTGGAACTAGATTCAATGGTAGATCAATGGGTCAATGCAGAAGCTGGTCTCCATGGAACTCTCTAGACACTGTTCAATGGGTACCTTACAATAGCAAGTGTTGTTTGAGGCACATAACTTGCTGAAAGCCCCGCCAAGATTTGAAGGCAGGGATTACCATGACTGAGGCCACTTCTAGCCTGTCAAGGAAAAAAAAAAAAAAAGTCAGGAAAAAATACCTTTTCATTACAATGCATAAATGCGAAGAACAAGTTTGACATGATAACAAATCATTACTTTTAAAGTATCAAAGAAGAAAGGAAGTGTTGAAATAGCATATTCATGAGGCGTTTTTGCATTTGATGGAACAAATGAGTGAGAAGGAAACTGACTATAGTTGTATTTCAACATAGAGGCATTAACTACAGGATTAGCCATAGTTTTAGACATGCAAGTGTTTGTGAAATACTGTAAAGTGTCTTTCCTGGGTTGGAGTATTATCGTGCATTGAAGACTTTCATTTCACCAGTCCGGGTTTTGCTCATTGCCTAACTCGTCTTTCCCAGTTCATTGATACATGCCTTTGATGTCGCCGACTTATTTTTGTCATTATGATCAATGCAACATCTGGTATGGGACCTGAATGCTACGGAATTCATATGAATGGATGGAAACCAGATAAAAGCTCCGTTAAAACACCCATCCAGCCTGACGTCAGATCCATTTGACCAAGCGTCGTTGTTGAAAGCTTTCTTGATTGGCAGTTGCACTCCATCCATGTGAAGGGACAGTGAGACGCCCCTCCATGTTTTCCAAAGTTAGCACTTGTTCTGGCCATCAGGGTGGGATGAATGATGGGGGAAATGTGCTGCTTCTAGACAGCTCTCGGCTACTGGTCCTTCCAAGCCCGCAAAAGTGGGATGTATCATTGCATGTTTAGGTCTATTTTGCCTTCAAAGTGTGCAGATGATTTTCTTCTGGTAAGGATGCGAATGCACATCAGTCACTAGAAGATGAGTCTCGTGTTATGAGTTAGAGTTAATCAGGCTACTTTCATACACTAAAGGACCTGTGTACAATAGGTGTGGTTATGTGTGCAGAAGTTTCTAGGATGTGAGAGAGGCACATAGTAGTGGAACTCTATACACATGTTTTTTTTTATTCCCTTGAAGAAAAAAATGTATTGTCTCATTGTAACATCACTTCTTTAGTGTTACATTCCTTCATACACTTATCCTAAACACTTTTGTCTTTTGGACCCCCCCCCCCCCCCCCCCCCCTGTCAAGTGGAAAGTGTATGAGAGAGTGGGCGAAATTTTTATGACAGAGATATACATAAGTTCACGTGTGCACAAGGAGGAGAAACTTCACATAAGTGGTAGGTGATCATGTACACAAGTGTACTTTTTCAATGTAACGTCACTTGTTTAGTGATGCAATCCTTCATGTACTTACTTCATACACTGTTGTCTTTTGAACCCCCCTCCACCTCCCCCCCCCTCCCCGTCAAGTGGAAAGTGTATGAGAGGAGTGTATAAGGGAGTGAATCAATTTGTGTATGATAATGAAGAACAAATTTTCACTTGTGTGCAAGGAGGAGAGTCATCATAAAGGTTGTATGAAATCATGTACACAAATGTATTATTTCATTGTAACGTCACTTGTTTGGTGATGTACTCCTTCATACACTTACCTCATACAATTTTATCTTTTGGATCCCCCCACTCCTCCCCCCTTTAAGTGGAAAGTGTATGAGGGGAGCGAATGAAGGAGTGAACGGAATTTTGTGTGATAGTGACATGAAAAGGTACACTTGTGTAGAAGGAGGAGAAACTTAATAGAAGCTACATGAGACCATGTACACAAATGAAATTATTCAATGGAACGTCACTTGTTCACTTGTAAGTGATACACTCTTTCATACACTTGCCTTGTGCAATTTTCCCATTTGGATTCCCCCTCCCCCTCCTCCCCTCCTTTGGAGATTAGGTGGTGTAGCGGGAGGGCCGGTTCGGCCCTCCCTCCTCGCTGAAGCGAGGGGTGGTTGGACACCACCCCTCGCGTCAGCGAGGGCTGGCCGGCAGCAAGAATTTTGCTGGCCGCCGGCCAGCTCGCTGCCGGCCGGCTGGATGGTTGGTGGCCGGCCAAGCGACCGGCCGGCCACCGGCCAGCCAGCCGCCAGCTGCCGACCGTGGCCTCAGCCTGATCGGCGGCTAAAGGGCCACAAGGGCCACAAGGGTGAGGCCTCGTGGCCTTGTGCCCTTGCCCCCACTTGCCCTCCTTGTAAACGAGCAAGCGAGGACAAGGGATAGGGGGAGTGAGGGTGAGGACGAGAGAGCTGGCGCGAAATCGCTAGCGTGCCTCGTACTAGACGATTTTGCACTAGAATGCCAAACCATAAATCAAAGTTTGTTTGCGATGAACTTCGACATAGAATAAACAAAACAACTTGTGGAAACCCACGAGTTTGAGGTAGAAATCCCCGGTTTGGGTCCAAAAACCAAGGGTAAGGTTACAAACGGAAATGGACCTCCGGAGACTCGAAACATTCGAGTCTCCCTGCCTTGGATCATTGATGACAATTGCCCCTCAGTAGTGCGAAGGGGGAAAACCCCTGACGCGGACTGAGATCACCATTTTGTGAACTCCGACGACGACTTCAAATCAGGAGCTTGAGAATCGACCCGTTGCAGTGGTTCTCAGAGCCAGATGACCCCCGCGACCAAGATTTCGACGGAAACGGCGGCAACGACATAGATAAAACGCCGCCGGAAGCTACAAGCAGCAACAAAAACGCCTGAAGGGACTAAGGCATCCACGCTTCAACGTTTGAAGCATCGTAAAGTGCGTTTGGAAGCTAGAGAAGAGCTCTATTTTTTGGGGCTTCTTCTCCACAGTCTCTTCTCACCTCCAAGGGAACTAACGGATTTTTGTGGTATGGGGTGGGGAGAACCAACCCCAAAACCACCAAGTTTTTTTCCTCTTTTCAAGGTTCTATCCTTCCCTCCTTCAACCAAAAAATAGGACAACGCTTCTTCCTAAGGCCAGGGGCTCTCAAACTTGATGAAGCCCTAAAAAGAGGAAGGATGACACCTTGAGGACTTTTGGCGGCTTCTTCAACTACACCGGCTCAAGGAGGACGCCGCCAAGGGGTGCGAGACGTGCAAAGAAGACTCAAGAGGAGGCCAAGGAAGACAAGAAGACAGGAAGAAGACAAGAAGTTCGAAAAATGATTCCTCTCCCATTCTTTGCCCTAGCTTTGTGAGCGGTACTCACACTTCTTTTCAATTCCTTGTATTGTAATCTTCTATTTTCCTAGAATCTAGTCGCTACCAATTGCCGTGAGTCACGGCTTAGGAAGACTAGATTCAAAACCCACGAGATTGTGCCTACGTGGTGGCCTAAGAAAACAAAAAGAAAAATCTTTAATTGCCTCACTGATCGTGAGAGCAACATCTTAGGAGGCAAAACCTCCTTGTTGTAGGGTGATCCTCACACCAACCTTCACGTACTAGTTGAACGAATGACGAGATGGCAAGTGCCGGACAGTCCAAAACCAACAAGGGCAAGGTGGTGACAGCCTCGCCACGAGCTCTTGGCAGACTCCAAATTTTGGGAGCCGCCACCGCAAGCACGGTTGCCAACCCAAAGGCAACCGTACCACCTAAGGCAACCGCACCGCCTAAAACAACCGTAGTGCCTAAGGCCACTGTACCGCCTAAGGCAACCGATGCCAATCTCGGGGACACCAAAAAGCATGCCAAGGCCGAAAAAGTGCTCGACAAACACGTCGATGCACACGTGGGCAACCCTCACGCGACGGACGACCCGATAGAGGAGAATCTCCTTCAGGGGGTCCCCGACGAAGAGCACGACGCCGACGATGGCGAAGGTGACAAGGATCGCGACCATCGTCATTGTCGTGCGACAAACTCGAGCCGATTTCTCAAGAAGGATAAGATTCCCGCCGCATCGCCTGAAGCTGTCGACGGTAGCAAGTCTGCCGAGAGCAGTAAGGGCACAAAAATCGGTCACACAGGAAATTCCCGCGAGAACGAGTCGGACGACGGCGCTGCGAAGGCAATTCACGATGACGGTCCTAGGCTTGCGTAGTTTACTGCTGAGGCAACAGGCAAACTCAAGATCACCACCACTGGCGGAGATACGGCACCACTCGGAGGAATGGGGGCGAACCCCCCTTCTTACGATGCGGCCGTAATGGGGCAAGGCAGCGCCCAATCGAGCGTCGTCGCCGACGACAATCTCCTCCGAAAGGTAGGACTCCTTGGAGGCATGTACGCAAACCATACCCTCTTACAGTGGGTAAGGGTGCATGGTCAACGTCACGCCCTGGAGGCTATCGCCAATGCTCTGATGACATCAGAGCTCAAGTTTGCGATCGCCAACCTGCTGGCCCACGTCGGGCAGAGCATCATGGACCTCGACCGTGATCGCCAGCTGCAGCGCCTGGTCGCCCATGAGGCAAGCCGCCGATGCAACAACCTCAACAAGGCATTACAGAGCGTGACCCAATTGTGGATGCAGCAGCAAGCGCAGCATGCCGCGGTTGCGGATGCCACTGTCGGTGGCAGCAACGGCTTGCCTACCTCGACGACTTTGGGGTCGGTCATGAACACGTCCTTCCTTCACGAGGTGGAGATCTTCCGAAAGGGCGTGAAACTAACCAACCTGCTGAATGGCATGGAGCACATTCTACGCGTCCACAAGGCTCCACTCAGCTAGTGGGACGACCTTGCCACGACGCGGCTTGAAGACAAATTCTTCAAGTATGTGGTCAAGGAGTAGACTGCGCAGCAACCGCACCTCGAGTGGCAGCCCATGCCTGGGAGGCCTTCTGGGCAATCATGTGCAAGAAGTGCACCCAATGTGAGGAGGTACATCGCGTCTTCCACAAGATCAAGGACTTTAGGCAGCTTGGCAGCGAGCTCAAATCCTACTTGAGATAGTTCGTCGCACTCCTCGAGGAAGGCAAATGCTTCACCGAGGGCGATGGGACTCAGACCTTCAAGTACCCAGAGTGCATGCTGCTGAGGTACTTGCGTGATGGTCTCACCAGCAAGAAGCTAAAGGAAAAAACCACCATGATAGCCACTGGCCAAGCTTGGACAAGTTGGAGGGCATTGCGTGACTACATGAGCGAAGTGTACTCGGCAAACCCAAAGCACTACTCTGATGCATGGCCGAGCGAGCGTGCACAGCAAGGTCGCGACTTGCGCATGGACGCTGCAGGGGCTGGTGGGTCAGCTGGACAGCGAGGCGGGGCCAAGGGCAAGTAGCCTGCAAACCCTCTAGCCAAGAAGGCTGGTGGATACAAGGGCCCCAACAATAGCCGCGAGAATGACGAGCTGCAGGCGGCACGTGAGCCTCGCAACGCATCCTTCCGCGAAGGGCTCTACCACAATTGCATGCAGCCAGGCCACTTTAGGGGTAAGTGCCCTCAGGCTGCTTGTGGTGGACAAGAGGCCGCGGTGTTAGCTGCAGCAGCAGCACCTCATAGGAATGGTGCGCCCTAAAGGGCCGTGGACAGGGTCGCGGACAGGGTCGTGGACAGGATCGCGGTCGCAGTAATGGGCCCGGTCGTGGTAACGGACAGGGCCGTGGGACGGGTTTTCCCCACCCCTGAGTGACGTAAGTGGGGACCACTCAGGGGTAAAACTAGATCACGAGTGTGGGTTCATGTTTTGAGATGAGGATGTTAAACAATTTGAGTATTTGATGAGTTCAAATTTCTGTATTGTTTTCTTTCCTCATGTTGAACCGCATTCTACACTTGCTAACCGACATTGCCCACTAAACCTTGCATCTTCGGACAACATACATGGTTGTACATGCTTAGTGGTGACAACACCGACCACTGTGCAAGAATTGTGACACAGTGATTGAAGCAAACGCCCTCAAAGCAATGAGCTCAATCACGTTCACGGTATTTTTAGTCAACGATTTCGACCCGGTCAAATTTAAAGACTGGAAATCGCTAGCTGTATTCACATGTGCCCACAAGATGTGGACTCGAGTGGATGAATCATGGGAGTTGTGACGCTCATCGTACAAATTTTGTGTTTATCACAAACTCGGATTGCCGTCGTCGAGCCTATTCACTCGGAAGAGTGGAGGTAATATGACAATGCAATTCAAAGGACACCTAGCTCGTGCCCCCGTGAACGTACTTGCTGACGTTGGAGGAGACGACTCTTTTGTTAGCCTTGGCTTTACCCAAAACATTGGCCTGAAGTATGAGTCATCGAATGGCATAGTTGTTGTTGATGAAAACTGCACGGTACTTGTGATCAGTACTTGTAAAGCGAAAAATTGTATTCAAGGATACACAGAGAGTGTCACATTGAAGGTACTCAACCTTCTTGACCCGTTTGACGTGGTGCTAGTTGATCCTTGCCTGCGTGAGAACAAGGCTCTAATGTGCTTTGAATCAAAGTGTTTGATCCTCCGAAAAGGATAGCGACGCTTTACATCGATTCCGAGAACGGAATTATCACCGAACCGAATCAAAGTCCATGCCAGCTTGTCTGCGATGCAGGTCAAGAGACATGTTTGACAAGGTTGTCGATACTTCTTGGCGCAACTGTAGAAAATGGAGGACGTCGTGAAGAAAGACACGGCACAAGAGATCATATCTCTATTGGCAGAGTTCTCGAATGTATTCCAAGACCCACCGGCTGGGCTTCCACCAGAAAGACACATGGGCCACACGATTCCGCTACAACCAGAGGCGACTCCTCCGTTCAAACCCATGTATCGCCTTGTTTCAGCAGAAAGGTGAAAAGCCAAACTTCAAATCAAAGAGTACCCTACAAAAGGGTGGATCGAGCCCAGTAGCTTGCCGTACGGTGCGCCGATCCTTTTTGTGAACAAAAAGGACGGTTGTTTACACATGTGTGCGGATTACCGGGGGTTGAACAAGCTGAAGGTGAAGATTTGATTCCCCTTACAACGGATTCAGGAACGTTTTGACCAACTCCAAGGCGCAAAAGGATTATCATCCTTGGATTTGTCTCAAGGGGACCATCAGATCCGCATCACAAAAGATGATGTGCCCAAAACCGCGTTTTGAAAGCACATGGGACACTATCAGTTCCAATTATTATGCTTTGGGCTTTCCAATGCCCCCGGAAACCTTCCAAGAAGAAATGAACCGAACGTTCGCCAAGCAACTCGGACAGTTTGTCTTGCTTTCCCTGGACAACATCCTGGTTTTCTCCAAATCAATGGAAGAGCACATAGAACATCTGCGCGAAGTTCTCGCAATCCTTCGGGAACAGAAGTTCTATTCGAAAGTGAGCAAGTGCAAGCTTGCACAAGATGAGCTCAAATACCTTGGACACATCGTTGGCAAGAACAGCAACCGTGTCGACCCACGAGAGGTCCAAGCTGTTGTAGACTGGCCACGTTCTAAAAATGTTGGACAGATTTGGTCCTTCCTCAGCCTTGCAAACTACTTTCGACGGTTTATGCAAGGGTATTCGACCCTAGTAGCACCGCTAACTAGGCTCACGCAAAAAGATGTGCGTTGGGAATGTACATCGGATTGCGAGAACGCTTTTCTCAAAGTCAAAGAGCTTCTATCCAAGGTGCCCGTCCTACCTCTTCTGGATCCATCGCAACCGTGGGAGGTTCGATGTGATGTGTCAGTAGTAGGACTCAGAGTCGTCCTCATGCAGAACAGTCACCCAGTACCATATGAGAGCCGGAAGCTCATCCTTGCAGAAACATGGTACACGACTGGGGATCAAGAGCTCCTTGCGGTAGTACACGCTTTCAAGATGTGGCGTTGCTACCTCGAGGGTGCTGAACGGGGTTTGACAGTCGTGACTGACCATAATCCATTGGTGTTTTTCCAAACACAACCAAACCTGTCAAGACAACAAGCGCATTGGAGCGAATACATGAGCCAATTCTTGTTCACATGGGAATATCGGCCAGGATGCATCAATGTGGCCGATCCACTAAGCCGACAGCCTGTGGAAATTAAAGTAACCACCGAGGTCAGTGGGTGTTTTATGGCCATTGCAACAGCAACAGTATAATCACCAGATCCTCTTGCAACTCTACGGCAACCACCACGAGAGATTATCCATTACAACAATTTTGTAAACAGGATCCGGATGGGATACTGTGTTGATTCTTGGTTTCAAGACTCTCAAAATATCGACAAGTAAGGCTTGGTGGAGGCCGCAAGAATCTACTGGCACGGAGAACAAGTTGTTGTGCCAAAATCGGGAGACCTTCGAGCAAAGATTATCTCCCAGTTCCACGACCCGCCGGCCGCAGGTCATGTCGGACCCCGACCGACAAGACAGACACTCTCGGACCACTATTAGTGGCCAAGATGGAGTGTCGATGTCCGTAAGTATTGCATGCCATGCGACCCATGTCTTTGGAATAAGGGTAGTGACAAGATGCTTGTTGGAGTCCTCCAACAGCTTCTCATTCCTGGGACTCCATGTGAGTACGTCAGTATGGACTTCATTACTAATCTTCCGGTCACGGCCCGTGGCCACAATGCGATACTAGCGGACGTGGATATTTTAACAAAGATGACACACTTCATTCCTACAACCACTAATGTGAACGCAGAGGAGACCGTTCGTCTCGTCTTTGAGGGTGTCGTAAACTACCACGACTTGCCGTTGCGCATTATCTTTGATCAAGATAAAAAATTTGCTAGTAATTTCTAGCAAATGATGCACGAGTACTTTGGCAATGAGTCGCAAATGTCGACACCATTTCATCCTCAAACTGATGGACAAACAGGACGCATGAATCGCTCTCTAAAGCAGATGCTCGGCATGTACGTGGACCCTGCCATGCATGATTGGGACAAATTCATAGCACCGACAGAGTTTGCAGCGAACGACTCGGTGAACGAGTCCACACAATTCACACAGTTCATGTTGAACAGTGGTCGGCATCCAATGGTACCCTCTTCATTGGTGAAGAGTGGGAGTACAAGAGGGCAAGTTCCTTCCGCTCAAGCCTTTGCCCAGCGCATCGACTCCTTGTTACAAGAGGCAAAGGGTCACCTTCAAGTAGCTCCGCAGCAACAAAAAGGCATATGCTGACAAAGGTTGCCAGGAGGTCTCGTTTGACATCGGTGACAAAGTGTTGCTTAGCACTAAAAACCTTCGGCTGAAGTCTCCAGGAGCAAGAAAACTTCTACCGAAGTGGATTGGGTCGTTTTCCATTGTGGCACGCATAGGGCTAGTGGCATACTGATTGCTACTTCCGCCAAGTATGAAGGTATATGACGTGCTTCATGTGAGCCTACTGGTTCCATACACAGCAGACGGAAGCGTTCAGCCACCGCCAGCTGTCCTTGCTGCCGACGGCCAATACGAGGTCCTTCGCCTACTCCAGCACCGAGAGTGTACTCTTCCATCGCGCGTTGTGAGGGAGTACCTCGTTCATTGGGCCGGTTGTGGACCTGAACATAATTCATGGGAGCCCAAATCTTGGTTGCCTATAGGGGTGGTCAACGCGTATTGGAGCGAGCTTGCAGCTCGCACAGATCGACGCGTCGAAGGAGGTACGAACTAAATGCGGAAAAAAGTGAACAAAATTCCCACAGGGAAACATTCATGGACAACGACCATAAGAGGTTGGGGACGCCCGACATGGTTGTCGCGTGGTCGCTCCAGCCTAAAGGGGGGAAGCCGCTAGCCTTGCTGACTTACAAGCTGCAGCTACGGTCCAAGTACCATGCACATGTTCATGTCTAGCTAATGATTGAAATTGTTTATTTTCTTTCTTTCACAATGTTCATGACTCACTAACTGAAAATCATGCTTGTTGTTCATGAACCGAGACGGTTAATAATACATGGGGAGGAATGTAGCGAGAGGGCCGGTTCGGCCCTCCCTCCTTGCTCAAGCAAGGTATGGTTGCGCACCACCCCTCGCGTCAGCGACGGCTGGCTGGCGGCCAGTATTTCGCTCGCCGCCTGCAACGTCGCTGCCGACCGGGTGGACGGCCGGCGGCCGGCCAAGCGACCGGCCGGCCACCAGCCGGCTAGCCGCTAGCCGCCGATCACGGCCTCAGCCCGATTGGCGGCTGAGGGGCCACGAGGGCCTCGAGGGTGAGGCCTCGTGGCCTCGTGCCCTCGCCCCCCCCCCCCTTGCCCTCCTTGCAAACGAGCAAGCGAGGACAAGGACTAGGGGGAGCGAGGGTGAGGATGAGAGAGCTGGCGCGAAATTGCCAGCGTACCTTGCACATGACGATTTCATGCCAAAACGGCAAACCGTAAATCGAAGTTCGTTTGCGAAAAACTTCGACACAAAATGAATAAAGTAACTCGTGCGAACCCACGAGTTTGAGGTAAAAACCNGTGCCCTCGCCCCCCCCCCCCTTGCCCTCCTTGCAAACGAGCAAGCGAGGATAAGGGATAGGGGGAGTGAGGGTGAGGATGAGAGAGCTGGCGCGAAATTGTCAGCGTGCCTTGCACGTGACGATTTTGTGCCAAAACGGCAAACCGTAAATTGAAGTTCGTTTGCGAAAAAATTCGACATAAAATGAACAAAATAACTCGTGCGAACCCACGAGTTTGAGGTAAAAACCCCCGGTTTGGGTTCGAAAACCAGGGGTAAGGTTAAAAATGGAAATGGGCCTCCAGAGACTTGAAATATTCGAGTCTCCCTGCTCTAGGTCGTTGATGATGACATCCCCTCAGTCCTACAAAGGGGGAAAACCCCTGACGCGGACTGAGAACGCCATTCTGCGAACTCCGACGACGACTTCTGAGGAGGAGCTGGAGACTCGACCCGTTACAGGTGGAACCTGATCAAGCTTGACACTGTGCTTCTACAATATTTTGGATGAGTGAATTTTGAATTTAGTTTTTCTTACCCATAATTTTTTTGATTTTTAAGAATACAATGTAATTGAAAAATAATTACACATCATCCAATGAAACACTTGTACATGAGGTAACATGTGGAGTTAGGACATAGAATCCACCTTGGCATACATTTGTGTCATTAGCACTAAAAAAATCATTCCTTCCTTGCTAAAAAACGTTATCCATGCATTTTCTATCTTATGGATGAATGAGTCCAACACCACTAGCAGTTATAACATAGGAATCCTTGTGTTGAAGGATATTCATGTGCATGATATTACGTGCACGTGGTGTTGGACTCATGGTTGGGGAAGAAACCAAAGGAGCATTTGTACTTTGGTTGCATTGCACTTCACCCAAAGAATCATGTACATTTACTCCCTTGTTCCAGCCAATTTTCTAATATGTCAAACTCTCCTAATGTGGGAGAGTGTTGGCTTGGTGAACGTCATGCACCATATGCTCGTATGGAGTGTGGTATCATCTTCCTTAACTTTTTTTTGTCATGAATTACATTTTGAATGTCAAAGAAAGTTTCAATTGTTTAATGATTTATTGAGACATGAGCTCGTCAACTTGCATGTGGATTTTTTTAAGCTCCCAAACCATTGATTTGGGTGAAACAGAGCTCTTTAATGAATTTCTTTCACCTTATGGTCGCCCAACATCCATTATTTCTTCCACATTTGCTTTGTTACAACTCCACAACATGATGGTATCACCTCACCAAGGAAAACCATTTCGAGAACTTTACATGCTTTCTTCCCAAGCTTTTCTATTTCTTCCGTTATTTTTTATAGATGTCAGGACATTGTTACTACCTCTTAGAGTTGTTTCCACGAGGGCAGAAGACTCACCCTCCATTCCTCCACGTGGATGATGTTACAACGGCTCTTCAAATGCAAAAGAAGAAAGAAAACAAAGATTTAATTTTATGAGTAATAGAGATATCTTTCGTTGAAGTAAAAATATGATATGGATTGTGAAATCACATGGGTTAAACTTCATGTTAAGATTTGAAGGAAACCCATGGCAGGCTATAGACATGGTGGCAATTTTCGTTGCCTAAGATGATGTTTCTTAGCTGTAAAAAATCCACCATATTTGCTTGCATTCCAGCCATCAATGTATAGCCTTACGAAAGCTCGCGTTGTTTCAAGATGGTCTTTGGTGCTCGAAGGAATTTTGATGCAAACAAACCCATCGTTTATGGATTTATTGTTGTTGTTGGTGGCAACATGGTTTATCTCAAAATGATGTGAGAAGGAGAAACAGGTGGTATCCATTTAAGAGTGCAAAAGGGAAATGAACCATCAATTTTTGGAAGTACATCCAAAACTCCATTTGGACTTGTAGGCATTGCTTGTGCTTTTGTGGATGCGGAAGTGCAGAGAAACCCATGAAAGGAGGAGGTTGAAATGATGCAAACAATGGGACCATATTCATATGGTGGGTATTGTAGTGAATTTTTTTAATAGAATAGTAGAGCCTTCACCTGATTCGGGAGCGGTGGAAGAATGTTGATATCGTCTTACCCATTGGCACTGGTTGAAGCCTCAATGCTCAAAATGCATTTGCATGTTCTTGTGTGGGTGCCTTCTCAAGTGGAGGGTGTTGTAGATTCCTTAAAATGGCAGGTGCATCAATAGAGATGCCATAGTTGCTTTGGCGTGGGGTAAAAGCTAGAAAGACGGAAGTTAATGCAAGCATGATAGGAGCAGAGGAATCCATGACAGTTTGTAATGAAAGCAAGTTTTCTTCGCCTTGAGATAGGATGGAGATTTGAACTGGACATAGCCACAAAAAAACCTAGCCCACTTAAAAGCATTGTGATGAGGAGCACATGTGGGACATGTTATAAGACCTGCACCAAAAATAGACCGATACTACGATGTTTTCATTCTATGTTATGCAACAAACTATGCAAGGGCATGTTGGAAACGTACTTGATGAAAATTTGATTTAAAAGTAGACTTTAGTTGGTGGCTAGATCTTAAGCACTCTCATGGGATTTGCTAAAGCCGCCTAGGAGCACACACAAGGATTGCGTTTCATGTGCAATCGGAAAAACGAGGCTTTGAAGAACAGGGGGATGGGTGAAGCAGTGGTGTACAACGTGGGGAAGCCATGAGCACCATTGTGGGATTTGGTCGTGTACGTAAAACACAAGGGAAGAGGGTTTTGGGAAGAATAGTCCTTAGAAGGGAGTAATTGAGCTAGGAACTCTTCTGTGGGTGTGTGTGTATGCGTAGGTTAACATGGGGCATATGGTATCACTTTGACGATAGGCATTTAGAAGCAAATTTTATCCCTCATTGTCCAAGCCATAGATTGTGTAGAGCTCTCATTGTGAGTATCCCTCACAGAAGAACATTGTGAACATTCATGTAGATTATCCTCGAGGAGAGCGCTCTTACGTGATTCAATCTGAATTTTGGACTTTTGATGATTATATTAAGCTTTTTATGACACTTTCTGCACGCCAGTCAAACATATTTGTTTGTCAGCGGTTTTGAACATTTTCAACAACTTGTTGCATTCTGCAACATTTGGACTTTGTGTCATGGGTTGAAATTGGCAATGTATAGTTACCTGATGTATAAGGACTATCCATCTGTGAGGGAAAAGAGAGCATCCGGACCATTTCGCCAAAAATGGTCAGCATGCGGCAGCTGTAGTAGAAACGACGACGGTAGTGGAAACGGCGGCGGCTTTAGCGGCAACAAGGGCAGGTGTGGCGGCAACGGCAGCGGCGGTAACGGCGACGGGCGACAGCGTTAGCGGGAACTATGGCGGCGGTAGCGGGAACAGCGGCAGCAGCATCAGCAGAAGCGGCTATAGCGTCGTCTACTCCGCTGCCTCCTATTCTTCTCATCTTCCTCCTTGCCTTC
>SZWC01022541.1:5862-17207 GCA_023375785.1 Penium margaritaceum
ACCGACCGACCGACCGACCGACCGACCGACCGACCGACCGACAGACTGTCCGACCGACCGACCGACTGTCCGACCGACCGACCGACCGACCGACTGAGGGACCGACGGACGGACCAATACGAACCAATCAACCGATGCCGACTGCCTATCGACTGACTGACTGAGCGAGGGTCGGATGGACGGACGTACGGACAGATGGATGCATAGGCGGACCGGCTGACCAAGTATTCGACTGATCGACACCGACTGTCCTGCTCTTCTTCACTTTAGCTGTGGAGAATTTGTTTGCTGTGCCGTCTCATCCAGCTGCCCTTGCATCTGCATCCCACTTGCTTTGCTTTGCTTTGCTTTGCGGCGCACGTGCAGGCTGGCATGGTTGGGGCGAAGACGATGCAGCTGCATGGGGTGTGGCCCGACTTTGGCTCCCTCTACAACACCCCTGGCACACCCTCCCTGCCGCTCCCCGCCAGCCTGGCCGGGGCGTACCAGGGCTGGCCGCAGTACTGCAGGCCCAGCCCCGATGCCACTGGAGTCCCTGACTACTCCAAGTGCCATGTGGACGGAAACCTGTGCCCCGACACGCCCAAGGTTCTCAACCAGGTGAGCGCAACCGCCTGCCCTTGCACCCCTGCCAGCGCCGGCGGTACTGTATGAGCTGTGGCTGGGTGGTGCGGGTGATGTGGTAGGGTGTGATGTGGTAGGGTGTGATGTGGTAGGGTGTGATGTGGTAGGGTGTGCTGCACTATTCTCCAGGTGCAGCGGTGTGGTAGGTTTACCTCAGTAAGCGCTGACGCCAGTGGCATTCAAGCGAGACTTTCTGAACCACGCACGTGTTCATATCCGCTGCATCAACAGCAACGGAGACTGACTGCATTGCATGCTTCACGCACGACAAGACATGTCGCAAATGTGCTGCCATGCCATGACGTTGGCGAGTGCAGTTCACGTACGAGTTCTGCATGCGCAAGTACAACGTGTCGGACTGTCTGGTGGAGGAGAGCGTGGTGACCGCCCTATTCGATGACTTTGTTGAGTACGGTGCTGGATTCCTTGCCGACGACCGCACCCTTCTGGACCACGAGTTCAACAAGCACGGCAGCTGTGAGTTGCCTTGCGCCTCTGATGTGCCGTGAGTGGTGGTTGCTGTTGCTGCTGTTGCTGGTTGTCTGGCTTCTTGTGGCCACACAAGAACCACACAGACCTTCTGCATGAGGGTTGACAACCGCCAGGGTGCTTCAACAGCGAGTCCAAGATTTCTGAGACGTTTTTAAAAAACATTTAAGAAATCTCCATTACAGTGAAGGAGCATGGCAGCTGTGAATTGCTCGGCATCCCTCATGTGTACTTGTCGTCGTGACTGCTGCCGCTGGCGCTGTGTCCCGAACCGAGCAGGTGTCTTGTCTGAGTGATCCCCCACGGTGCCCATGTGACGGGCCTTCCCGTACTCATGCGGCGCATCCTCTGCCCTTATCCTTCACGACACTCCCAACTTCTGTGGGGTGATTGGTCACTCATCCAAGGCCTCCTCAGCCTGTTGCAGCCACTACCCTACCTTGCATGGCCACACACACGCGTTGCAGCCACTACCCTACCTTGCATGGCCACACACACGCGTTGCAGCCACTACCCTACCTTGCATGGCCACACACACGCGTTGCAGGCATGGCGGGATCGCTGTCGAATGACAAGCTGGCCTACTTCACCGCTGCTCTGGATTGGGCCAAGAAGCTGAGGGACCCTTCACTCGAGGATTCCGCCGCCGCTCTCTTTGTGGAAGGCAACAGGGGCCAGTCTGTGAATGTGTCCGCCCTCACCTCCAGACTGCGCAGGAGGGGAGTGCCTAGGTGCACTGCCTCCTGTGAACTCTCCGAGGTAATGCGCGTGCTGGGGTTGCCCTGTAGCTGTCTCTGCTCCTGGATTGGTCCGAGGGTGGTGTGTTGTGTTGGTGCGCTGTGGACAGAGCTGTCCTTGTGCCTGGGTGGTGTGTGTCCGCATACACATGAATGATATGGGTATGCATGGACGCATTTGTGGCGGTTACGAACAACGTGTTGTCTCTCGGAACAACTCCCAGAAACGTCATCCGCCATTTTCCATCTCTACCTTTGCAGCGGCTCCAGTGGCATGCCTTGTCACTGTGACTCTCCATCGATGGGGGGCACTCTAGGAAACACTGTGGCTGTGATTTGGTCTTGCCTCTCTGACCTTTGTGTGCAGATCTGGTACTGCGCCGGTCGAGACTCCGAGGGTGCGATCACTGGCCTCATCAACTGCCGCCTGGGCACCCTCGTCTCTGACAACTGCTCCCCAGGAATCTCTGGAAGCAGAAACTGCCCCAGAGTCATCATCCCCGACTTTGAGATCGGCCCCAACCGCAAGACCGGCCCTGCCGACGGCACCCCCTGCCCAGGCCTCTGCAACAGCGCCAACTGCGTCTACCTCAACTACTCGTGCGTCGACTTCTGCACTGCAAACGACCACTCTATGTGCAGCCATGGCTCCTCCTGCAACTCCAGCAGCTGCACCTGCCAGGCCGGAGTGTGCGCCAACTACTGCACCACCGGCGCCTCCTGCTCCTCCTGTGGCTCGAGCGACTGCATGTGCGCTGAGAACGGCATGTGCCTCGACTTCTGCGCCTTCAACGCCAATGGCACCACCTGCAGCTCCTGCAGCAGCCCCCAGGGCTGCCAGTGCGCCGGCGGCCGCTGCATCGACGTGTACACTGTGCTTGGTGCGGATGTGGCGCCGTCTCAGGGTGGCATGTGCTCTCTGTCTTCCACCGGAGTGTGCTCACCGCCCGCCCTCGACATCTACGGCCTGGACGTGGATGTCTGTGACGTGGGCCCGTCGTACTGGTGCATCCCGGCTGCGGACGGCTCGTATCCCAACATTGCCAAGTGTGGGGTGCGTCTCTCGGTCCGGATCGTCCTTTGTCTGGTTGCTCCTCTGCCCTCCACTTTGTCATACATTCTCTTGCAAAATTTGTGGTCATTATGACTCGTGCATTGTGTTTCAGCATTCTTGCTCGCTATCGACGACTTGCTTTCTTTTGTATCACGTGTTACCCACCGCAGCTGGACACGGTGACAAACGCGGACAACAATCTGCGCTCGTGCAACTACGGCAATGGCTTCTGCAACCCCGTCGCAGACGTCACCACCCTTTGCTCCAACGCCACGCTCAAGGCCACCACGTACGGAGGCGGCATCGTGGGTCTGCCTGCCGGCCACACGGGCTACTATGCGCTCGCTCTCTACTGGGCGCCGTCTTCCTGCCAGTCCGCTCCGGCCAGCCCTTCCGGGTTCTGCTCACCCTACACTGCTGTGAGTGCTCTACCCCTCCTGCCACTCTACGTTCTCACCCTTCTCTGCCAGGCTGAACAGGGACGCTGGTCTGACTTGTCGAGGGTGAATGGAGAATAAGTAGAAATCACCGAGTGCACTGCAGCGACAAGTAGGATGCACCGCTGTCTCATGTCGCTTTGAGTACGATGCAGTTCTCTAAGTTCTCCCTCAGATTTCTATGTAGTCTGTTGTACGGTTCTATGAGAGAGAAACAGAATTGTTTTTGCACTCCTCTGTCAATATTTCGACCTGGCTGGTAGCTGGTACCCAACTCCAGCTCCAACCCCTCTTCTCTCCCAAAGACCTGGCGCAGGTCTGCCACAACTTGAAATTGGCACGTTCGTTCGTTCGTCCTCTTGACTCTCCTCTCCTCTCTCTTACTCCCCTACGTCACTCGTGCAGAAAGGCAAAGTTGGAGCGAGAACGTTGCAGCTGCATGGTCTGTGGCCCGACTTCGGCTCCCTCTACAACTCCTACGGCACCCCAGCCATCCCCATGTCTGCCAGCCTGTCGCAGGCGTACCAGGGCTGGCCGCAGTACTGCAGCCCTCTGCCGGAAGCCGGAGAGGGTGCCCAGGACGCGTCCAAGTGCCACACTAGTGGCCCCTTCAGCAGCGGCTGCACCATCGGCAGCGGCAGCAGCGGCCAGGTACTGACATGACTGGCAGCCCCCTGACACCACTGGACCTGAGTCATTTGCACTGGTGCTTGGCACGTGCAGCGAGACAGTAAGGTGTATGGTGAGGCAGTTCATGATTGCAGGCCACGTGCCTCTCAGAATTTGAGATGGCGTTTCTCTCAGTGCAGAAGAGATCGCTTGCGTTGACTTCCAGTTGGCTCTGCAGGTTGGCCATCTGATGAATGCCAGGGCTGCTTTTCTCCGTGCTAGCAAGACCACGGTCTTGCTAGCACCACATTCTCATCATTCGGTGTTTACTGGCCTGCTCTGACTCACCTCGCTGCACTGTCCCGTCTGCTTTTGTGTGCGTGCAGCGAGACTACGAGAACTGCATGCGCAGCAAGGCAGTGACGGCGTGTCTCGTGGAGGACTCCCTCATCACTGCCCTGTTTAACAACTTCACTGAGTACGCTGCCGGGTTTGCCAACCCCAACGACAAGACCTTTGTGGACCATGAGTGGTTCAAGCACGGCAGCTGTAAGTTGACGTCTCGTATGCAAGGCGCTGTGTATTGCAGGCATGTCCTTCCACTGGCTAGCGCCTCGTCAGCCATCCTGGGTATCCATAGCTTTTGTGGTTTTCGCAAGCAGTGAACTTGTCCTACAGCCAGTCTGGGTTCTCAGTTTGAGTGTGTGATGTGCTTCAGGTCTGTTTTTGGGGTCTCGAAACCCGGGAACATGATACTTCTGCATTTCTGCGTCAAGAGTGGAACCTTGAACAGTTTTTTTTTCCTGGTGGCCGAGCTCGCTCATCTGTTACGGGATGGGTACACAGTATTCACCTCCCCACTTTCTCATCACATTTCCCACCATACTCTTCCTGTACTCCCTGGTGTTGCACAGGCATGCCTGGCGTGTACTCGTACGACAAGCTGGCGTACTTCACCATGTCACTGCAGTGGACACAGCGCCTGCGTGACCCGGCCTACCCAGAGTCCGCCGCCGCCCTGTTCGTGGAGGCCAACCGCGGCCAGTCGTTCCCTCCTTCCAGGCTCACCTCGCTCCTGGACCTCAGGGGCGTGCCCCGCTGCAACAGCAAGTGCCAGCTGTCTGAGGTACTGTGTTCGACTGCCGCACAATCGTATGCTGGCTCATACTGCTCAATTTAGTTCCCTGGTTTCATTAGAACTCACTTGATGCACGCCACCTTGGAATGGTGTGAGTATGGAGCTGCTGCATTCAGCACAATGCTGCTGAGCTGTCTCCCATCACTTATTGGTTCATGTGGTGTTGGAATGCAGC
Source organism: Penium margaritaceum (assembly GCA_023375785.1). Taxonomy (NCBI): domain Eukaryota; kingdom Viridiplantae; phylum Streptophyta; class Zygnematophyceae; order Desmidiales; family Peniaceae; genus Penium; species Penium margaritaceum. Next base: position 11,126 of record SZWC01022541.1, read on the forward strand.
AATGACACTGTCTTCGAGAGGAAGGTTTGCGTATCTCTCGTGGCTGTTGGTGGTTGCGGGCTGTGCAAAGTGGAGCCCACTGATCCATAGACTGCTTGTGTCATCCTACAATGGATGCTCCTTGCCACATCCCGTCATGACTGCTTCTGATTCTTCAATCTCACCCTTTGCGCTGGCATTGGTCATGGCTTCCACTTTGCAGATCTGGTACTGTGCGGAGCGCGACATGGACGGCAAAGTGCTTGGGCTGATCAACTGCCCACTGGGCACACTTCAGTCCGACAACTGCACTCCAGGGATCTCTGGATCCAGAAACTGTGCCGCCATCATCGTCCCTGACTACGAGATTGGTCCTAACATTACTCCGTAGAGCTCATTTTACCGGGACTTGTGGAATAATCAATGGAATAATGGATTACTGCATTATCATTCGATGATGTAACGGCAGATGTGAATTCTCTCAACTCCATGGAAAGTGCATCACATGCTCCACATCCGTGTACACGAAAGCACGACTTGTAGAAACTAGCATGCAGTTTATAAGTCAAAGTCATGTCAGCACACTTGTGAGCCTAGGAGCATGGCCATGAATGAGCCCCTTGCCTAAGCTGCAAGCAAAACTGCCTTCTTGAGCTCAAACTGGCCTCGGTGAAACATGTTGCCTAAGGCACTCTGGCTAGGAATACCTGGCGGCACAAAGTAGACAGAACAGCAACGTCGATGCCCATCGCATCCTTCACAAACAGAAACAAACTTCTATGAAAATAACTACTATGAGGAGCAATAACAACCTTAGAGAGTAAAGGAATGAATGTACCACCAGTGTGTCAGATAGGGTAAAACTTTTGGTTATACACTCACACTGCAACCAGGTGGTAGAAAAGACCATAGTACCTGGCCAAGATCTGGTCTTAACTAGTAAAACATTACTTTCTACAAGTACATGTTTTGATGTGCTCAGATGAAAACTTTCTTGGCGAAATATCTCATACCGGACCTGGTTTATCGAAATCATTTTCCAATGTGACATCCAGCCACCTGCTGAAATTGTTCTAGGGTGTGCAAGCCCATGTTCGATGGGGCATGAGCTCTCGTGGTGAGCAGACGAATTGCAACGCCAAAATTCGGCTAAGTATAGAACACATGAATTAAGAGAGTACAATGAGCCCCACAAAGAGCTTATGTACTGGAGACTGGAGGCTAGCCCACCACACCCCGTCATTCCCGTCGTGTCAAAAGGCACGAACGGGAAATACACATGTCACTGTTGGTTTGTGAACCACAGACTGTTGTGATGTTGTCAGTCATACACAGTTGTACAGTTGGTTGTGACCACTCGGCCGTGTCCATGCTCATGCACATCCTTGAGGCGGACCCAGCTGGAGACAAAGTTCCCTGAGGTGATGCTCCACCCGTTGGAGGCAGCCTAACAGCCTACCCAGTGTACCAGAGGGCTCCCACAGCCCACGGACTACGTTTGGAGGTCTTCAGGATTTTCTCGGTGGACAGCCCTGCCAGGCTGATTTACATGTTTGTTTTCTTACACTCTCCAGCTGTTCCCGGACGTAGGCGTGTGACCAGTNCCATGCTCATGCACATCCTTGAGGCGGACCCAGCTGGAGACAAAGTTCCCTGAGGTGATGCTCCACCCGTTGGAGGCAGCCTAACAGCCTACCCAGTGTACCAGAGGGCTCCCACAGCCCACGGACTACGTTTGGAGGTCTTCAGGATTTTCTCGGTGGACAGCCCTGCCAGGCTGATTTACATGTTTGTTTTCTTACACTCTCCAGCTGTTCCCGGACGTAGGCGTGTGACCAGTTGTTGTGTCTGTCTTTTCGTCGTGCATCCGTAGGATCAGACGGCGCTCCGTTTGGACGCTTGAGCGCAGAGTTATGGCCAAAACAGTGGTTTTGGGCCGGTTCAGGTTTGACAGGTACCGCCGTGTGCGCCACCCGCCGTGAGCCACGGCGGCTATTTATGCTGTGGACCTGTCATTTGTTATTCCTCTCTGCATTTACTTCAGTTGAAGCTTGAGATACAAGTGCACGTGTCTCTCCCTGCCCTTGCTGTCCCTTGCATTACCTGTGTGTCAACGAGCCAGACCCGTGCTGTCAGGCTAGCAAGCAGAAAGGCTAGGAAGCTTCCTGGAATCTTCTCATGGTATCAGAGCAGGCGAGCCAGTGCTTGTCGTGCTACGCAGCAAAGACGCAGCAGCTGCAGCAGCAATGAGCAGCAGCAGTGGCAGCAGCCCACAGCAGCAGCAGCAGGTCATGGGGGAGTGTTGTTGTGTGTGTCGTACACAGCTTACGGTGACCCCTCGGCTCATGTCCATTCACGTGCAGATCCCGGAGACAGGCGACGGCGGCAGCAGGCCGGCAGCCGGTGGCGACGGGCGCCCAGAAGACTTCCGTATTTTGTAGACTCGTGTTGTGTCAGAGCACGTAGGCGTGCAGCCTATCAGGATGTAGATCTCGTCGACGTGGCCGTTCTGGTTCAAACGGCTCGTCGTTCTGACGAGTCTGCAGGGAGTTGTGACCAAAACTGTGTTTTTGCCACTGTTTTGTCCTGCTAGAAAAATAACGCCGTTGTGCGCTGTGTGTGTATGTGTGCATCCACTAGGTCCGTGGCACTATATAGGTTGGCCAGACCTCAGTTGTTCTCTCTCTCTCTGCACATTTAAACAGTTGCAGCTTCTGACACTTGTGTTTGTGTCCCTAGCCAACCCTTTGCTGTTCTCACCTCCACCTGTGAGTGCTAGTGAGTTAGCTAGCTGGCTTGCGTTGCCACGCTAGCGACAGCATTGCTAGGAGCTGTCTCTCATGGTATCAGAGCAGCGAGCCAGAGCTCGCATAGCTGCGCAGCAGAGACGCAGCAGCCGAAGAAGTCGTGAGCAACCGCAGCCGTTGCCTTGAGGAGCAGCAGCAGCAGTGCCCACGGTCTCGGCGGGAGGTCCTGGGAGGGCCCACCACCACTTCGACCGCATTTTATAATATCTGCGGTCGTTCCGCGGTCGACTCGCGGTCATTCCGCGGTCGTTCCGCGGTGCTCCGCGATGACAAAGCGTCCGCGGCGGACGCGGCAACCGTGCGACCGCGTCGGAACACGCGTCGAGTGCCGCGGAGGCACTCGATGTTCCGCGTTCGCCACCTCGCGGTGACGATTCCCAGCCCAGATCCGCGGCGTTCCGCGGATCCTCGCAGCTCCGCCGCAGCTCCACCTCCGCGCAGCTCCACCTCCGCGGCCGTGCAGGAGGAACATCGGCGCTGCTCGCCGCGGACGTGCGACTGCGGAGCTACGGGTGCGGAACGTGGCGACCGCGGACCCCAGCAGCCCAACCGGAACGTGGCAACCGCGGATCTCAGCAGCCCGCTTTCTACATCGACGCGACCGCGGTGACCGCGGTCAACCACGGAAATCTGCGGTGAACCGCGGTGAACCGCGGTACTCCACGGTCATCCACGGTAATCCGCGGTGATCCGCGGTGACCTGCGGTGAACTTCCGCGGTGAAGTTCACCGCGGAAGGTATCCGCGGAGGCGCTCCGCGGAGGAGTTCCGCAGGGAGGAAGTTCCGCGTAAGCGCGGTTCCGTGAAAACGCTCCGCGGAGGACTACCGCGGAGGGAAAAAAAAAAACAGGGGAGGAAACCGGTTACCATGCCGAAGCAAACCTCCTTAAGCATGGCTGCCGACGCAGCTGCCGAGGGCAGCGCCGTCAGCGGTCTACGTCGACCACCGCCATCATCACCACAGCGGCAGCAGCAGTCGCAGCAGCAGCAGCAGCAACAGCTACCATTGCAGCAACAGCAGCCACTACAGCAGCAGCAGCAGCAGCGGCAGCAGCAGCCGCCGCCACAACACCAGCAGCCACCGCTGCAGCAGCAGCAGCAGCAGCCGCCGAGCCCGACTACATTGGCGCGCCAAGTGCGCGCACTGGCGGACCTACAGGCGGAGAGCCGCGATACCTTGACGAGGCAGGTGGCCGAACTACAGGATATGCTCAGGGGCTTGCTGCCCCAGCAGCAGCAGCAGCAGCGTCCGTCGACTGACCCGAGCGAGGACCACCTTGCCCATGGCGGTAATCGTGATGAAGTCGCGGCAAACCTCTCCGACTCCGGCGAGGAGGGCGAGGAAGAGGTGCTCCGAGCGCGCCTCATCCGCCTGGAGGCGCGTCGCAGAGCGCGTGAGGCCAATGCAGCCCTCCAGGGCACCAGCTCCAGCTCTAACGCGGACCCAAGCTCATCTCGCCGCCCACTGAGCTTTGAGGAGCTGGCTCTGCGGGCCCGCCTGGGTAAGGGAATTGCCTCCTCGATGCCTGGCCCCGAAGTGGCTTCGGCCGTTGCCCTGCCAACGGTCAAGCCACCCAAGTGGTTTGAGTCAGACCCGCCCGTCTTCCGGACTGGGAACGACTTCAAGTCCTGGGAGCCACGCTTTCGCATGTGGGCCATGAGCGAGGGAGTCCTCCCCTACTACCTCGCACCATATCAGGCGTCTGACCCTGCTCAGACACACATGGCAGTCCGCGCAGCTTCCGGCCTGATGAAGGCCGCCCCGGACTTCACCAAGGACTTCAGTCGGTTCCTTGGCGATTCGCTGACCGGGTCAAGAGCTGACCCGTACGCGGCATGGGCACTGGCCGTCACTCTGTTTGAGGGCGCCACCTTGGCGCTGACATCCCAGCGCCTCGCCGACTTCAACTCCCTCTGCCAGACTGCTCAGGAGTCTGCAGCCGACTACTGGCGCCGGGCGATCCAGCTGTACGAGGATCTTGGAGACGACACTCCAGCGCAATACTCCGCCCTCCAGATTATCCTCTACGGCATCCAGCCCGACTACGCGCGCGTCTTCAGCAACTTCGACCAGACGCTACTTCGCAACATGGCGAGCGACGGTACCCTGCTGCGATGGGCCACTCTCCACTTTCTGGATGTGGCAGGCATGGACGCCGCGAACCGCGCTCGCCGCAGCACCGCTTCCGCTGCAGTTGCCGCCGCGTCGCCCACCCCTCCATCTATAGCAACGGCGGCTCCAGCGCAGGGGAAGAAGGGTCGCAGAGCGTCGGGTGGTGGCACCAGCGGCGGGACCAGCAGCGGCACCAGCACTGGCAGTGTCAGCCGCAGCAGCAGCGGCGGGAGCAGCAGCAGCAGCAGCGGCAGCAGCAGCAGCAGCGGCGGCAGCAGCAGCGGCTCTAGCAGCACGACGGGACGTCGCCTCGTGTGCTTCAACTGCGGTGGTGACCATCGCTATCCCGACTGCACTCGCCTGACAGGACGCCCACTGGACTAGGCCAAGGTCACCCGTGGGCTGCAGCAGGCGCACGAGGCGCGCATGCGCCAGACGTCCGGTGCGACCGCCCGCTCGGCCGCCTCTACCGCAGCCGTCCTAGAGGAGTCCGCCGCCATAGCAGGCTCCTCCGCTGATCCTCGCGACCAGGCGCTCGCCGAGCGTGACCGGACGATCGCCGAGCTTCACCAGCTTCTCGCCCTACGCTCATCTCAGGGAGGTGCGAGTGAGTTGACTGAGTCGAGGGGTCCTGCTGCCTGTGGACTGTTTGTGTCGTTGCGTGGTGATGACTGTGGTGGTCCCCATGCTCAGCCGTGTGCGCGTGACGGACCCGATGACACGTCTTGGTTGCATGCGTCTCATGTCCGCTCCGCTGCTCGTCTTGCCGTGTCGCTTGCCGAGCGGCCTGCTGCCGCGCCTTGTTCCATCGCCGAGTGCCACGTTGCCCCTTGTACACGGGTCACAGATGCCACATGGGTCGTGGACTCTGGTGCCACCCATCACATGACGTGTCGTCGTGAAGCCTTTGTCGTCTTGCATCCCGTTGGCGCTGTTCGCTCTGTTCGCACTGCAGCTGGCCATGAGGTCCCTGTCCAGGGTGTTGGGGTTGTGCAGTTCACCGGGCCAGCTGGTCCCGTATACATCTCCGACGTCCTTTTTGTCCCTGATCTGGAACTCAGCCTGTTGTCTGTCCGTGCCTGCACCAAGATGGGCCTCGGTGTCACGCACACGGCTGCCGATGCTCGCATCTTTGTGCGCGACACCGAGGAGACCGTCCTCAGTGGGACGGTCGTCGATGATCT
>SZWC01022542.1:32600-42829 GCA_023375785.1 Penium margaritaceum
TCCACCCCCCCCCCCAAGCGCTAGGTCCCCTACTTTTGCCTGACTGCCTTCGTCAGATGTGGCCAGTGACCAAATGCACAATAGTGACTGGGTCCTCTCCTGGGTGCTCGGCCGACCGCCCCCCTCCCCCATACCTCCCCCACTCTCCCTGTGCTCTCTCCGATCCTATCTCTCTTGCTCCCTCCTGGCCAGCTGCCCCCGGACTCTCCTTGCCCAGCGGGCCTCTCTCTGTGAGTCCCTCGACTCCCCCAACAAGGTCCGTCTCGGCCTGTCTGCCTCCCCCCAGCGTGTGGGACCCAGGCTGCTGCTCCACCAACTTGCCGTGCTGCCTCATCCCCCCCTCGGTCTCTGCTCCGGTATCCGTCTCTGCTCCCCTGCTACCGCCACTTCCATACAATACCCTTTTTATCATCGGGACCAATGCTTGGCGACATCGTCGCACAGTCTTGTACCTGTGGCGCCTGGAAGGAGTGGGCACAACCCTACGTACATGCATGCGCAGTGCTCCTTGGTGGCGGCCAGCCGCCAGAGCCACTATGTGACGTTGGCCTCACGAAGATGGCGTTTCGTCGCGCATACAACAACCCCATGCCGGGTGTGGACCTAGCCATGTTGACCCCGCCAGAGGGGGTTCTTTGGGCGCAGCCGAGTCCACGCCGTGGACGTAGTAGGCCACGAAGCAAGCGGTTGGACCGCGAGGAGCGCCGGAAGGCAAACAACATCTACCAACGTTGTGGCCTGCGTTGCCACACCATGTCCAAGTGCAACAACCCAGCGGCAATGGCACCCGTAGCGGCCGCAACAGAAGCAGCGTTGCGGAAGCGGCTAGAGAGAGCAGAAGCTGCAGTGCACACGGAGGCATATATCGGGCGATGGCCAACAATTGGCACCCAAGCAGAAGCACGGGCAGCAGAGGCAGCAGCAGCAGTTGCAGCAGCAGCAGTCGCAGTAGCAGAAGAACAAGGACCGACCGAGGCTGCTGGTGCTGGTCCGTAGCAGAAGACAATCAACGTATTGGATAAAGACGACCGAGAATACGACCTGGAGCAGTATCCAACGTACGACAGTGCACCGGAGGAGGTCTACGACCCAGAATGCTTCATCCTGGATGAGGATTCCGATCCAGAAGCTCCTGAACCGTACCGGTGGATCAGCGAGGACAACGACATGAGGCGCAGATGACAGACCCTCAACTACACCCACCAACAGATTGCCACTCAAGGGTTGCCACATGGCAGCTGGGATGATGTGCCAGAGGACTACTACGACGAAGAGGACAACGAGGGAGTTTGAGTGGTACGTAACGTCTCCAATACTCTGTGTGTTCAATTCATCACCTCATTTACATGTTGCCTAACACCTGTCTCCGTGCTGTATCCATGGTGTGCAGAAGAGGGGTGTGCCAACTGATTGGGCCCAATGTGATTCCCCCCCCCCCCTAGTCAAGGTCAACATAACTCTTACCAAGTCAAGAGGGCGGGCCAGATAGCATGTGCCCACCTTAGTAGGGCACTTGGCTATGGTAGACATTTCATGTTGTCAAATTGCTTCACAGAGTGTGTAGTCAACTTGTACGTCTGTGTCATGAACTATGGATTCAGAATAATTTTTCCAAAAAAAGAAAACACCTTGTGCCCACAGCGCTCTACAAGAAGAACTCTAGGGGCATTGTGTTCATTTTCTTTCATGAAATTGAACAATACACCAGCGACGTCTTTGCCATGGACTGCACAACAGAGTCTGAGCTCTCCTTTGTGACTGGTTAAGGAGTTGGGATCAGTGGAACGTACTTCATTTCAAGGATGTGGACAAGCAACAAGCCCAGACACATCATTAAGATGTACATGTGCCCCTGCCACAAAGGCCAGGAGATGGAAGTATTGGTGTGTGTGGCTTCCACCTGTCACGAGCGACGGCAAGGAGAGCAGTGGTACAAGAGAGCGTGACCACATGGTCCCGGATGTGGAACCCGGAGACACCGACGCATCGACAGGTGGTGCACCACCCACTCGGAGCTGACTGACGACTGCCCCAGCATCGTGGATGTTGTCTTGGACCTCCTGCAGGTTTTCTGCAGCCTATCCTTGATGCGGACACAGCTGGCACCGGAGCACCGATGAGTGGTGGCTCCATTCACCAGCAGCTGCCAGAGAGCTGCCACGACGCCATGGGTGCTTGCCGGGGTGCTTTGCGTTTTTTCTGCGGACGCTAGAATTTTCTCGATGGACTGGCTCTTTTGCCTGATTTGCATGTTTTGCATTTTTTGTTCACCGATCGGTGCCGGACTTATGCATGTGACCAGTCGTAGCGTCCGGCTTGAGATTCTGCATCTCTAGGTTCAGACGGCATATCGTTCTGATTTGTCTGCGCAGAGTTATAGCCAAAACAGTGTTTTTGGGCCAGTTTTAGGACAGACCTTGCACTGCCGCGTGCGACACCTGTCGTGCGCCGCGACAGGTGTTTATGTTGTGGAATTGTCATTTGTTTTCTCTCTCTGCAATTATATTCATTTTGAGCTTCCTCACACACTGTACGTCTCCCTACCCAGCCCCTTGCAGTTTTGTCTCTGACTTGTGATTGTTGTCACATGCTTCCCTAGCGCTGACGCCTAGTGTTGCAGCAAGTGGTTAGGAAGGTTCTAGGAAGTTCCTCATGGTATCAAAGCAAACGAGCCACAGCTCGTTGTGCTATGTAGCAGAGACGCAGCAGCTGTGAGTGGCAGAAGCGACGGCCACCCATACCAGCAGCAGCAGATCCTGGAGGGACCCACCACGACTACGTTGTAGCATAGCGGTGGAGGTAGCAGAGACAACGGTGGTAGCTGTAAGCAACAGCAGCCGTAGCAGCAATAAGCGGTGGGAAGCACCTGTGGCGGTAGCGGCTACGGGCAGCACCCACAACAGTAGCAGCACCGGGCGGCAGCAGTAGCCATGTCTGGCTATCGGTGTGTACACAAAAAAAGGGAGGAGAAGCAGCTCGCATGAGAAGCAGCAGCTTGCAACAGCTGCAGCTGCGAGCAGTGGAAGTACGCAACAGAAGTAGTAACTTGCAGTAGCGGCGGCGGGCAGCAGTTGTAGTAGCAGCAGCGGCAGCGATCAGCTACAGCGGCAGCTAGAGCAAGCGGCAGTAGCAGCTAGCGGCTGCGAGCAGCAGTAGGAGGCACTAGCGAGCAACAATAGCAGCAGCAACGGCAAGCAGCTGCAGAAGCATGCAGCGTGCAGCAGGCGCAACGGCAGCAGCAGCAGCAACAGCAGCAGCGACGGCACCAGCAGGCAGCTGCAGCGTGCAGTCACAGCTGCTCACGGGGGCTACAACAGCAGCAGCAGCTCACGCAATAGTGGCAGCCGCAGCAGCAGCAACCACTGTTGCTTCTTGCTTGCCCTGCGAAGCTGCACTATAGCTTCGCGTCGCGAGCAAGTAGCACAAGGAAGTTGCTCGCAGCGAGCGAGCTCGCCGAGCAAGCTCGCTCAACAAGCTTGCTCGAAGCGAGGGTCAAGCCAGACCAGAAAAAAAAAATGAGAGAAGGGGAGGGGGGGGGGGGCTCGAGAGGGGTACCCCAAAAAAACCCAAAAGGGGCACCCAAGGAGGTGGCACCATCACAAAAAAAGGGGTGAGTTTTTGTTTTGTTTTTTTCATTATATTACTTTTTAGTGTGGCTTGAGGCCACTACCGTCGGCTGACGATGGGAATGCTTGTAGCAGCAGCCGCCGCGAGAGTGGTAGCAGAAGTAGCAACAGCAAAGGTGACTTCAGGCCACAGCCATCTGTTGACGACGACACCCGGTGTAGCATCAGTGGCACCGAAGGTGACTTGAGGTCGCACGTTGCGATAGTTGTGCCATTGTCACCGGGTGCAACATTGTAGCAACACACTACGGCTGAGATTGGCACCTTGAGTGACGATATCACAGCCCGTCTGAGAGACATTGCTGCATTCGAATCCCTCTACGTGGTGCTTTGCACTAGCGGGGTCAAGTGTGTGAGATTATCACCTACGCTCAGCTCTCGACAAGAGCTACACAGCGTGGCCGTGGGCGTTGCCATCGCCGTGGTCTGCGCCTGAGCCTCAGCTGTGGCAGCTACCACAGGTACAGTGGTCGATGCAGCCATGGCACGAGTCTCACTTGTCCTCAGGGTTTTCATGCTATTACTGTCGAGATAGGCAGCATGGCTGGCGCCAGTGCCGACAGCGCGCTCTTGGGTGGGATCCCCCCTGGGTACAATCCTCTCCACCTCCTCCTATAGTGGATACGTCACCGAGTGATGCCACAGCGCTTCTGCGTGGTGATATGGCCGCCCTACACATGGAGGTCCAGAACCTCTAGCGCATGGTCCCACAGCTCCTTGACCACGTGACTTCCGAGCGAGCTGCCACCCCTCCGCAGGTTTCGCCTCCCACTTCATCCTCATCTTTCTCCCGATCCTGCATCCCTTCCTCCAACGATGCTAGTATACCGGATCTCTCGTCTACATCCATCACCCTCTGCTCCGTCTTGGAGGTTGACGGCATCATACCGACGGACGGACCCTCAACCCCTCACTGTACCGCTCATTCTTGCACTCGTCGTGCACGGCGGCGAGGTGCTCGTCTTGCATGGCATGTACAGGCAGCACCATTAGACGCGGTTGTGGGAGGAGTCTCCGGTGACGAGACCCCCTCATCTCATGTCCACGGGTTGGTCTGCCGAGTCCCCATAGCTCCTACCGATATGTCAGTCATGGGGGGGATGGTTTGTCCGCTGACAACCGCGGCGGAGCTCGGTGTAAGTGAGGCGACTGCTCTACAACACAGGTGGATTGAGGCGGATAACGCTACGCAACAGAATCAGCTAGCGGGAGTTCGGCGGGGGGAGACGTTCGCTCTGATGGAGACTCATTGTCGGAGGAGGATTGGTCTGACGCTGAGTCTGAGTTTGGGATGGAGATGGTGATTGTTGATACCCTGGCGGATGACATGATGACGACCGATGCACGAGCTGCACTTTATGGTGTGTGCGCTCCTATGTTAGCTGGTGTGGAGACAGATGCCATGGTGCCAGGAGCAGCAACAGGAGCAGGAGATAGAGATGTTGATACTCAGCCCCAAGCAGATGCCGAGGTGGTTCAGACAGATAGTGCTGGGCAGCAGGAGCAGGTGCTGGATCACCACGACAAGGCAGACTTCCTCTATGAGGATCGCTCGTCTGTCGTGGAGTGGTCGGACGCAGGGTCGGAGGCAGACGTAGAGGCCGAATGCGCTGTCGTTCTTGCAATCGCTGTGGCATGAGCACAAGATGACCCCTCAGTGAGAGCAGACGTTTGCGTGTGTGACATGGAGGATGCATAGCGAGCTGCGGACCTCCGACACCTCGCTGTCCTGACCGATGTCGCTGACACCACGGCGGCTCCAGCTGAGGACACAACTACTCTTGTCTGAGCTACAGTTCCTATACTCGAGCGCCTACACTCTACGGTCGACGAGCACGAGGCTGTTGTGGCTCGAGCGGAGGCGCACATGCAGAGTCTCATGGTCGAGCGCCGGGAGGCCAACAGCCGTTCTTACACCGTGGATGTTCTAGCACGACTGGTCTAGCACGACTAGCTGTCAAGGAGTGTGTGGAGGATGTACACAGGCGTCTCGAGGCAGCCGACTGGTCTCTACAGGATGCACGTCTTGGACAGGCGGACCTCTAGTAGCAGATGGATGATGGGCTGCGCACTAGGAGTCATGAGGAGCACCACAACAATGACCGCACCTTCGATGACCACGGCGTTGCCGCGGATGCAGCTGTACCTACACATGCTGACGCCCGGCTGGCATCTGACGGCCAAGCGACAAGTGTTTCACAAGCAGCAGGTGTCTTTGCAGCAGTTGTTCCTACAACTCCAGACGACTTACGTGGCGACTCATTGTCTTGCGCTCCTACTCTAGCAGCACTTCGTGGCCCGACGGCACTTCAGTCGACGACTGACGTAGAGGACGTCCACTTGTGCGATGAGCAGGCGCAGCTCCACTCCTTCCTATGGGGTGAGACCGCGAGGCTATAGGAGGCTCTGGCTCATGCCGACGTGCACACTATGGAGGTCCACCGTCAGGTTTGTTTCGCGACTGACGGTCTACATGCTGCAGATGCAGGCAGCCGGTCGGCTGCCGCTTCAGAGCTTGTCGAGCTCCACATGCGCCTCGACGCTGCGGAGGTTGCGAGGCGATATGCAGCTCAGCAGTTGGAGGCCATACAGCAGGCGATTGTTTTGGAGGAGGCCCTTAGCACTGCACCAGTCACATCAGCAGATGATGACAGTAGTGACGACTACAACAGCAAAGACGATGACAGCAACGATGCCGCTCTAGGATGAGGCTCTGTGCAAGCACATCCCACCAGCATCGTCGTCACCCTTCCTATTGCTGTGCAGGGGTATGTGGCCATGGGGGAGCCGTGCTCCCTCCTCACGGATTGTGCTGGGAGCAGCCATCAGCTTTGCTCGTATTGTCAGCATCTGCAGCCCAAGGGGAGTGTTGGTGTGTGGACTTTGGTCTGACACCCTTTTGAGGACAGCGAGGTTACTTGGGGTGTGGTACGATGCTATGGTCGAGGTTATGCTGGTCTGGACCAGCGCACTTGGTGAGTTTCACCAGTGTGACGTGGAGACCCATTGCCTCCAAGTGTTATGTATAATCCATGCAAGGTTATGCCGGTCGAGACCCGTGCACCTGTTGAGTTCTACCGGTGTGCCGTGGAGACCCATTGCCTACATGTGTTATGTATGATCCATGCATGATGTGGTCGAGACCCGGACACCCGGAGACATTTTCCGGGGTCACGAGAAGACCTTGTTTCTCTGTCTCTCTTGCATGATGTTTGACACGTAGGTGTGTGATTGACTTCGTGCATGGTCGAGACCCGGGCATTTAGTGGGATGCACCATTGTCACGAGGAGACCATGTGCTGTGGTATGCTTGATTAGTGCTCACTATGATTGGTTGCCTAAGCCATCATCTCTTGCCTTCGCTCAGACATTGTTATGTTAACAATTGTGTCAGCCTAGGGGAGTGTTGGTGTGTGTGGCTTCCACCTGTCATGAGCGATGGCAAGGAGAGCAGCGGTACAGGAGAGCACAATGACATGCTCCCGGATGTGGACCTCGGAGACACCAACACGTTGACAGGTGGTGGACCACCCACTCGGAGCTGACCGACGACTGCCCCAGCGTCGTGGATGCTGTATCGGACCTCCTGCAGGTTTTCTGTAGCCTATCCTTGATGCGGACGCAGCTGGCACCGGAGCACCGACAAGTGGTGGCTCCATCCACCAGCAGCTGCCAGAGAGCTGCCACGACGCCATGGGTTCTTGCCGGGGTGCTTTGCGTTTTTTTCTGCAGACGCTAGAGTTTTCTCGGTGGACTGGCTCTTGTGCCCAATTTACATGTTTTGCATTTTCTGTCCACCGATCAGTTCCGTACTTATGTGTGTGACCATTCATAGCGTCCGGCTTGAGATTTTGTATCTCTAGGTTTAGACGGCGTAGCGTTCTGTTTTGTCTGCGCAGAGTTACGGACAAAACTGTGTTTTTGGGCCGGTTTTAGGACAGACCTTGCATTGCCGCGTGCGACACCTATCGTGCGCCGCGACAGGTATTCATGCTGTGGACTTGTCATTCGTTATCTCTCTCTGTAATTTTATTCATTTTGAGCTTCATGACACTCTGTACGTGTCCCTACCCAGCCCCTTGCAGTTTTGTCTCTGACTTGTGACTGTTGTCACACGTTGACCTAGCACTGACGCCTAGTGTTGCAGCAAGTGGTTAGGAAGGTTCTAGGAAGTTCCTCAGGAAGACAACATGGAGGAAGCAGATTCATGTGGGGAGGTCATTGATCCCTTCGGTGATGTTCTACGATGCATTAGAAGAGGTTATGGACAAGCCATGCTTTGCACGAGTCTACGACATTCATATGCCAGGATGTCATGTAGGCCAACTCTGCCCTGCGTGTGAGGTCATGGCATGGATTTTTTCAAAGCCACCCTCCTTTCAAAAATGGTTAGTTAGTGGGATTCCTGGACAGTACATGCATGTTTAAGTATTGTTTTGCACCCCTTGTATGTGCACACATGCGCGGCTGGAACTGGTTTATAGAGCCATGTTCAATGTAGTGTTCTTCTGCACTCTGTCTTCTTCTGGTTTCAGACAAAAACAATGGGCACCACATGAATAAAAATGACACAACTGCAATATTTTACCCAAATATGTGGCACCTTGTACTTCTATGTCTTTGTTGCCAATGAATGCTTAACGGCCTATTGAGAAGTTGACAAAAATGGACATCCAATGATTGAAACATGACAAATTTTAAGGAAAAAGCCATGGAGTCACATACGCGACATTGTCATGGGATGCATCTGCACCCACGACTGCCAATCATTTTGGGCGTACACTGGGCGGCAAGTTGGAGCCCGCACACTCATGATCCAACACATGGCATGAGGACTCGGCGGCGCATGGTCATACATGGCGTCCTACTGAACCTTCAGCTCGCGCCAGGCAGCCTCAACCTTGTCGCATGTTGGTTTGGGCGGACAGGGAATGTCCACACCCCATGGACCGCGTCGACTGTGCTTGATGTCTCCCCAACCGAGCATCGGAGGTTGTGTGCGGTCCACTGATATTGGGTCCATGTCACTCGTTGACATGTGTGCAAGTTGCGCAAACAATCGCGAACTCACCTGTGACAGCGGTGGGTTTTTACGTTCAACTGGCATCCTTTCACGCAGTCAGCAAGGGTACGCCGCAATGCGTGATGTGTGTGGTGGTGACCGATGAACTGCGCGTTCGGCCGTCGTTGATGGTCCGACCAATCGCCACGTTCTGACGAATTGCGGTGGTCAGCGGAGTTGTCGTCATCGACTGTAGTCCAAGAAACCGAATGGTCAGGTGAACATTGTAGGCGAGTAAGAAAAACAGTGCTGCACACATGCCGCATGATTATGACTAGGTCTTGTCCGTCAAGTGTCTACTATTTGGCTGATTTCATTGTGGGTATTCAGTTATTAGTTTTACATGGTGTGGCATGCCGCGTCAAATGTGTCAAACTCGGATATGCCATCTTTAATGCGGTGGAAACCGGATACGCGGTCCCAAATTGAAAGTGGTCTGGGTTTCCAGTTCCATTTTGAGCACCCGCGGGTACGACAGCTCAAATTTTGGATATGGTGGGTGTCTAATCATTCTGTCCGAAGAAAACACATTCGGGGGTGTGACCATATACCCATCGATTTCCAAATAGATCCCCCATATCCTTGTACCGCAGAATAACTCTGCCATATCCACGGCTTCACAGATTTTTGCAGCTGTGCCATAGACTCGCACAATAAGAACGACGTATCCAATATCCGACAGAAATTCCGCATGTCGACACAGCATACCAAGCAGCGTCGACATGGAAACGTCAGCAGAAGCGACGACAAAGTATCACAAACCCTTCATAAAATGAGGTTGCGATAATTTGATTGCTCGTTGAGTGGCTTTTCCATCCCTCCATTCATGCGGTCGGCCACACCGCACGAACGGAGGGTCGTTCGCGGTCTCCTGCCGGGCAACGCAGTCGCGGGGCCCGTTTGAAGAGAGCGAGACCACCGATAGTTGATAGGTTTGAGAGGTTGATTATATCATACGATGATTCAAAGTGAGTTCAAAAATGAAATAAGGAACAAACAACCAATGTCGAACATGCATGCCTACAACTTTCAGACCGCATGAACGCAGGGATGCTTTCGACAAAACACTCACCTACCTCCCTCGACAAAGGACAAATCGCTCGTAATGCATTAACATCTCAGGTAGTATGACAAGAAGCCTAAAACATTTTTCCATGTCTCATGTGAAAAATGAGTTCCAGTATATGACAAAAGTCGAGACTTAAAAGCGGCATACTTTTTTACCTTAAGTAAAATGAACAATCCTAGAATATGTTTACATCTCTATGTCCAATAGTATAGTTTCACTACATATATTATACTAGTAAACATTCATATAAGTATACGTGTAGATATGAATATACATATGCATATACATGAACATATACATAAACATTGACATGTACATGTACAGGTACATGTACATATACATATGAATATACATATACATACACATATACATATACATATACATATACATATACATATACATATACATATACATATACATATACATATACATATACATATACATATACATATACATATACATATACATATAC
>SZWC01022544.1:28495-42822 GCA_023375785.1 Penium margaritaceum
CCCCTCCCCCCCGCCTCGCCCCCACCGCCCACATTCATCCAAACCGACCAGCATGCATGCCCACAAAAACCGAGAGACATGGGGGTGGTTATCCAGATGCGTATAGCCACAAGAGTGATCTCCACTTCCCTCCCGTCCATGAACAATGGCACAGCCAATGCAACCTCCTCGCCCACCCACCCCAGAACCTTCTGCAAGTCCAAGATTTTCCTCAACTCGACACAGTTTGCCGCCATGGCACCCGTTGAGCTGGGCATAATCATCTGCAATGCAGAGGTCAAGGACCTCTGTTTCCCCCCTCCCTTTGTCTTCTCAACATCACCACTTGAGATCCTGGCATGGCAACACCCACCCTTGTAGCGAGTGCAGCCACTGGTGCTTTCCATGCGTGGTGGACTTGTGGTCCGCCATTCCGGACGATGTCATCGCAAACCTTCAGGCCACCTCTGTGGCTTGCACTCTCCTTCTAATTAGCTTTGCTGTAGAGTGTGATACATCTCCATGTGTAAGGTCCTTGCACTTATTCTGGCTTACGTCGGCTCTCCCTTTTGCCCCCACCAGTTACCCTCTGTCCTTCACTGAATCTCTCCCCCCCCCCCCCCCCCTCCCTTTTTCCCCTCCCCCCTTCACTGGCATCGTTTTTCCCTCTTGTTTGATACATCACATATTCTGTTTTTGGTTTTCTCTGTTATTTCCTTTTCTGCAGGGATGAAAATTCTCCAGCTTGGCTTCTCCAAAGCGTGTGTATGGGTCATTTCTGCCCCATCGTGTTGGTTCTGATGTGGAGGTTCTTTGCCCTTCAGCTCACGTGCACTCGGCAACATCCCCTGGCTATGCGCTAGAAATTTCGTGCATGGGCTGTGCAGCTCCAGGATAGGACCTCTTGCATTGGACCAGGGGACCTGATTGGAATCTATGGTTTGCAGTGTGATCCATTTTGAGATGGTGAAATTTCCATAGGACGCTTGCAAGACAGAAAGGAAGAGCATTTTCTCATTGATCCTATGCTGTGGGGAAAGAATATATACAATAAATGTCCACTTTTTGTCAGAAACTTCTATGTACGTTCCTGTTGATGACAGAAAATGCTAGCCAGTCCCTCCAAGAACGTGCTTTGCCCCATTAATTAAAGGGATCTGCTTGAAAGAATCAATTTAACGATGCAGGAATTTATACCTTGTGCAATGCACCTCGACCAACGTACCCACAGCATAGGATCAATGAATTCCAGGCTACATGATGTCTGCATGTCCCCATTAAGAATCATGGCTTTTGTCCTGGATCATCCATTGGCAGGATCACCAAGGCCTTCTGGTCACACTGCTCTGGCCGATTGATGGATCCGTGGCAGTAGTTTTGGATGCTTTCACTAGTAGTCTCAACATGTTCCTGAGTCTTGTGAGTGAAAAACGGGCCAAGATAGGAATGGGAGCTCTCACATCACCCTCAAGATTGAGCAAGAACCTCATTGCATCCAGCCCGACATTGCAGTGATGTGTTCTTTCTTCGGCAACTTGTTGCCGAGGTCAACCAAGGTCTGTGCCCACAGGCCTTCAAGCCTGTGGAAGGTAAACTTTTCACTCATGATTTTCCACTCCACATATATTAAATTCAAAATTTAAACAGCAGGGTGGTGTGTGGCTCAGCATATTTGTTTTTTATGCCTCGTTCATAATGAAAAAAGGGCACAGGGAATAGAACCAGACAGCTGGTCGTGTATGCCTGACAAATGACACTGATCATGCATGATGCCATGACCAGGCGGAGAGAAGAGCAGATCCATTTACCCAGTTAGTTGCGCAGAAGAAATGAAACATTTGTGCAATTCCCAGGCATAGAAGGCCTCCCTTGGTTGCAGGTTCACGCAGATTCAAATACATTGGAAGTACAAGAAAAGGCTATTGTGGGACGATGGCGTACATGTGCTCCCACCATTTGAGAATGAGGTATTCATGAAGTCTGTCTGAGTTTTCTTTGTGTAAGAATTATCAGTATCACAACTGCTACTAATCTCCGGGAACAAACACTATGGAAAGATTATGTGTTTTTTTTTTTTTTTTTGATATTTCACTAGCCAAAATAGAAATGCAACATAGTGATCACGTAGTGTAGGGATATTCCTGCAGGTTGCAAAGGTTCTGTTGGACCTTGGTTCCAATTTCTCGTGAGCCTGTAGTGCAATAGCTAATGTGGGTGATCTGGTGAATGGACAGGTCTTGTGCAAACTTGCCCATGCACCAGTTGTGTGCATACAAAGTGATCTTGCTCCCTGTGTGAGATGAACCTATTGCCAAAATCAGTTGTATTGCTCACTTCTAATTCAATAAACTACTCACAGCTTCCTATTCATTCACCCATGATGTTCTTCATGTTGATAGCTTCAAGCATGTCCCACGTGTGTATGGGTGGATGAGTGACCAACATATGGTGTCAGAGAAAGGGAGAGAGGCTCCCCAGATGACAAGAAGTGGACCCATATTTAGATGCATGTATTAAAGCCACCACTGGATGCAATGATGTCAATAGCAATAGCAGTGTTTGCAGACGTAGCAGAACAGGCCACTCGGACCTCCCACCATGCTTTTTTCTTGGCTTTGGTGAGAGAAACTGATGTATCACTTGTTGAACAGGGATGGGGAAGCGGGCGGAGCGGGTTGAGCGGGTGAAGCGGGTGGAGTGGGTGGAGCGGGTGGGGCGGGTGGCTCAGTCGAGGCTAAGTGTCTGTACGACACTGAGTCAAAACCGAGAGCGGGGAGCTCTCGGTTTGTGAGGGGAGGAACGCCGGGAGTTAGCCGCGGGGCTAAACTCTGGCTCTCAAGTCTCGTGAGGGGGAGGGCAACTCTCAAGAGCTGTGAGAGAGGAGTGGAGAGAGGCGAGGACCTAGTCGCGAGATTGGATCGAGACGAGTGATGAACATAATTCAGAATGAAAAGTGAAGTGAGAGAGCTGCAAAACCGGACCCCTATCAAGTCTCAAAACCGGACCTCTATCAAGCCGCTCCTCGGACCCCTATCAAGCCGCTCCTCGGACTACGACCGTGTTCCGATCACACCACAGCCATGCACCGGGGGAGTTAAACCCGCATAAACGCACATAACAAATTCAGCACGCGAGATCACGCAAGTGCCAGATCAGAACACAGTCAAAGTCCATAACACGGAATGCGCCACTGTCGGCGCTAGAAAAATAGGGCAAGATGATTTTGGGCGCATGACGCAACGGCAAGAGGAAAACTCGTCAATGGACGAATATTCCTTCAACGCATGCAAATCGTGTCCTGTGCAGATGAACAACGAGCCTAGCACAAAGTACAGAAATGCCCTGAGGGCAAAAGCAATGAGTCAACCGTCAACAGAGGGTCTCTACGCAAATGTCGCGCTGGTGCTGCGACGTCTCAGCTAGGCTAACAAGCATGTCACGCTAGCATACTGACAGACATATCTAGGTCAGTGAACAGTTTGCAACTTTAACACGACTGGGCCAGGGAGGGTGGCTGCACCAAGCAGAAAGCTTGAACACACACTGCAAGCCGCAACCACCCCACGGGCCGGCGAGGGCAACGGCCGGAGCACTAAACCCCAGGTGCGCCGCCACGACCGGACAGACCACACCGCATCCGCGGCACCGAAACAGCTCCACTCCTCTAGGAGCACCGACCCACGAGCACCCAGCCAAGGGCACCATCGCAGGAGCACCCAGCCAGAAGCACCTCCACCAGGAGCAATCAGCCAGATGCACCCCGCCAGAAGCACCCTATCAGAAGGACCTCTCCAGAATTACCCAGCCAAAAGCACCCGTCCAGAAGCACCCGGCTGAAGGACCCCTCCAGGAGCGCCCAGCCGGAAGCGCCAAGCCTTCCAACAGGAACACGCGGCAAGGCATTCGAGTGACGATGGACCATGGAGAGAAGGGACGCCACAAGACGGAGTCAAGGCCATGCACCCCATTGGCCAGAGTCACACCAGCGACAGAGACACAGAGCGCACAGCAGAGGAGGCAAGGAAACGGGGGGAAACAACATGGAGGCATGGGCAGAATTCAGGGGGAGATGGTAAGCCGATGGCGGGGTCGACGAGGGAGGCCAACATGCAAGGAGCACACACGGGAGGGGGGGAGGAAAGAGACACACAAGGAGCAGACAGGCGGTCATCGAGAAGAGGACCACATGCAGGCAAGAAAGGACAGCGGACCTAGGAAGCCGGCAAGAGCCAAGCGTCAGTCAAGAGGGGGGAGGGTAGGAAGACCGAAAGCAAAGATACTCTCGGCAAATGCAGCCTGATGAAGGGCCTCAGTGAGGAAGTCAACAAGTTGGTGATCCAAGCAAATGAAGTGGAGGGAGACATCACCCGCGCAAACAACATCACAAACATAGTGATGCTCGGCATTGATGTGCTTTATACGACGGTGAAACGCACCAGTGTTCTGGTCAATGGCCAGACCACTCTCACTATCCGTGTAGAGGGGCACTGCCGGCGTGGTAAGGCGATGCTCACCATGAAGACGGTGTAGCTATACCACCTCGCCATGTACTAAGCCTGCCCAGTGCTGTGAGCGACACAATCCTGTTTCCCACTCCGCCAGGAGACGGCAACGGCCCCGAGGAGGAAGACAAAGCCACTCCAGCTCCGGGTATCTGTGTCACGGGCATTATCGATGTCAGTATAGCCCTCGAGGAGTGGCACGCCGGACCAAGAAAGGAAGACGAGGCCAACACGGACAGAGCCAAGGATGCAACTCAGGATGTACTCAGCCTTACGGAGGTGGGCCTTGCGGGGCTCACGCGCATACTAGGCGAGGACATTCAATGCGCAGGCAATGCCCAAGCAGGTGGTGCCAGCTAGGTAGGCGATGATGGACTGGAAGGTGACGAGTGACTCGAACACACCGGACGCGGAGTCGTGGGTAACACAGAGGGCAAGCAAGGTGCCTGGGGGCATGGGAGAAGAGGCAGTGGGGAGGGGAAGGGAGAGGTCGATGATGGGGGAGAAGCGGTCAGTGAGGGTCTGGACATAGCACTCCTGGTGGACAAGGAGACAGCCAGGTTGCTACTCAATTTGCATGCCCAAAAACATGACCGCATGACCAGGGTCCTTCATGCGGTACGCCGAAGAGAGGAGACCCTTGGCCTCGGAGATTGCGACAGAGGAGGGTGAGGTGATGAGGATGTCGTCGATGTACACCAGAATGAAGGCGGGCACAATTATCGCGTCCTCAAGAAAACAGGAGGGGTCGGACTGACTGGGTCGGAAACCACCACAAACGAGGGTTGAGGTGAGTTCCTCGTTCAACCAATGAGGGGGCAGACGAAGACCGTAAAGTGCACGACGTAGACGACAGACTCTCTTGGTGCCATTGGAGAAACCAGGAGGCTGGACCATGTACAGCTCTTCTTCAAGGCGACCGTGGAGAAATGTGTTATTCACTTCCATCTGGTGAAGCCCACACTGGTAGTGGGCAGCGACAAAGATGACAAAATGGCTTGTCGTGAACCAATCGATAGGGGCGTAGGTTTCACGAAAGTCAACATTGGGGATCTGGGAGTAGCCATTGGCAGTGAGGTGAGCTTTGTACTGCTCAAGGATATCCAAGGCGGCAAGTTTCTTACGGAGGAAACACTTGGCCTTGATGGCCGGGTGTCCAGGGAGAAGGTCCGCAAGCTCGAGCACACCCTGCTCGGCCAGGACAGCGAGCCCTGCAACGAAAGCCGTGTGCCAGGTAGCGGTGTCCGTACGAGCAAGAGCATTGGTAAGGGTGGGGTTGTTGGTCTCATCAAGAGGAGGACAGGGGGAGGAAACTGGAAGATTCGACACGACCGAAAGTGCGCGCGCAACAGACACAGGAGCACCGATGAAGCGGTGGTCAGTAAAGACATCCAGGGCATGGCAGAACTCGAGGTAGAAAAAGTGAAAACCATGGGCGTGACCCGGATGGACAGTTTAAGGCTGGAGCGCGCAAGGCGGAGGAGGCACAGCTGTCGGAGAAGATGGGGAAAAAACATTAGGGGGGACGGGCGAGGGTGTTGGGGCGGACGGAGGTACCTGAAGAGGAGGAGAGGGAAGCAGACAGGAGGGGTGGAGGGGAAAGGGGACCAGTACGGGAGGAGGGGGAGGAGGGTGGAGCGGTGGATTTGGAGCAGGGAACATGAGAACGGGAGTAGGCAGGCAAGGGGGAGGAGGCAAGGACGGCGATGGAGATGAGGAGCAGGGAGCGGGGAGAGGCTCTGGGGAGGCCAGCGAGGGGGAGGGGTCAGAAGTGCCAGGGTACGAGGCGACAGAAGGAGGGTGAGAGAGTACCACCCGAGAACTGGGAGGGAAGGGGGGAGGCAGGGGGTGGTGAGGAGGGAAAAGGAGGAGCAAGTAAGAGCATGCCTAGTGTAGGAATGAGTGCGAAAGGAGACTGACGAACAGGGCGGAGGGGTGTCAAGGATGGAGGGATGGGGAGGGTGGGACAAGGAAGGGGAGATAGGGACCAGAGGAATAGGTAGGCACAGAAGGGAAGAGGGTAAGGAGGGATGGCTCAGACAGAGGGAAGGGATGGAAGGAGGGAGGGGAGAGAAGGATGGGAGGACGGGAGGACGGGCCCAGGCAGCATGCATGCACATCCATAAGGAGGGACGAGGGGGGGCACCGAGAAGGGAGACAGCGATAGAGACACAGAGAGAGAGAGAGTAAAAGCGGGAGGAAGAGGCATAGAGGAGGGGAGAGCGGGTGGCGAGGCGGAACGAGGGGAAGGGGCAGGAAGGGGGGAAAGTGTCTCGTAGGACAGGAATGTGAGGCGAGGAGGGAGGGGCGAGGAGAGGGGGGAGAGACAATAGGAGAGGAGGATGGATGGGAGGAATTCCTGGCCACGAGAGTAAGACTAGTCGTGAGGTTGACAGAGGAAGGAAAGCGTGGGACCACGTCCTCAGGAACGTCCTCAAGACTAAGGAGAACATGATCCGGACATTGATCGGGACAGAGGGCACGGGAAAAGCCTAATGCCTGAGCAGGGGTGAGAGCGGGCGACACCGTGGGAAGGGGGGAAGCCGAGAGGGGAGGAAGGAAGAGTCGTTGGGGATGGTAAAAGAGCAGGTAAAGGAGAGACAAAAGGGCCGTCGTGACGGTAGGTGGGGGGTAAGGGAGGTGGAGGAGGAGGCGTAGAGGACGTAGGGGACACGGGTGGCAGAGTGGGCGGTGGGGGGACTAGCGGGGGATGGAGAACAGACACCGGAAGGGGGGTAGAGGGCTTCGGATGATATGAAGGAGCCAACGGAAGGGAAGAGGTGGGGAGGGGAAAGGGAGGAGGCGGGTGGGAGGGCGGATGTAGGACGGACAAGGGTACGGTGGAGGCAGGGACGAAGGTGGAAGCGACTTGCGATGGAAGAGGCGAGATAGAGGATGTAGGAGGAGGTGGAGATGAGGGGGGTTTACCAGCAAACACAAGGCCACCAACGGTGTATGTCGTGGGCGAGGCCGAAGGAGAGAGACGACAGTCCATGCAAAAAGTGCATATGACAACTGCTAAAAAAAGCGGGTGTGACAAGACTCAACGAGGCGATGGGCTAACGGAACCCAAAACCGATGTGCACGAGATTGAGGAGGGACCCATAGAGTGACACATAGTCAACAAGGGGGATCGAGCTTGTCCGACCTGGAAGGGGGGGCAAGGTAGATGATTGCCATGGTACCCCACACCATAGCCTGCCTGACGTCAACACGACAACCGTAGAAGAGCTCAAATGGCATATTGTCAAGAGCAAGGGGACCATGAGGGATCCAGTTGCAAACCCACGTGTAATAGCGAGCCGCCTCAGACCAAAAGCTATGACTGTCATCAGTAATTCTGGCCTCGGCCATCATCGTACGCACGCCCTTAATAAGCATGCAGTTCTAGTGTTCTGCACCCCCATTTTTCTGCGATGAATAGGGGGCTGAGAGCTCATGGACGACACCCTCACGGTCAAAGAATGCCATGGTGTCATAAAAAAACTCACCGCCACGGTCTAAGCGAAAGCGGAGAAGCTCGTGACGACTCTGTCGCTGGGCGGATGCATACCACGACTGGATGATCTGGACGACCTCACACTTTGTCCGTAGGAAAACGACCCATGGGAATCAAGAGTAGTCATCGATCAGGCTGAGAACGTACATGGCATACTCAGGAAGAGACTCTTTCTGGAGGGGGCCAAGGATGTCTGTTTGGACAGGTTCAAGTGGGGCAGACGCACGGGAGGGAGAAGAGGAAAAAGGAAGACATTGCATCTTGCCGATAGCACAACAGGTGCAATCGGCAGTACATGGAGTGTGAAACGAGGGATCAAACATACCATCAGCAGACAAAGTGCATAAAAGCAATGCAACCGCAGAGGGAAGAAGGTGGCAAAGGTGGCGATGAAAGAGATATGATTGAGCAGAGCGGGAAAGTGTGACAAGAGCAATAGCATCTGCGGCGCGCCGAGAAATAGAGTGGGTACCAAGGACCTGATATAGACCCTCACCGGGAGGTCGAAAACAACGGAAGACAACACAACCACTAGCATGATCAGTGACAGCAACCAAATCAAGGGCATAGGTAGTGGAAAACCCACAGACGTTGAGAGTAGGGAAAAAGAGGAGGGAGAAATCAAGGGATGGAACGTAGAGGAAGGAAAACAGGAAAAGGTCAACGACCAGAGATGTCAAGCGCACTGTGCCAATACCAAGGACAGGGAGGGGGGCACCATCACCCTGTACACCGAGGTGATTATGGAAACAGGGCTGAATTTCGTGAAGAGTTCCCGGTAAGGACACATATGATCGGTCGTAGCGCCATCGACGACCCAAGATAGGGAAATGATACGTTCAGAGCCAAAGAGGAGGCAGTACGTTGGTGTGTGCGGTGACGAGGCCTTCGGGGGGAAAGATGGGCTGGAGGAGAAGGATAGGGGGCAAGAACGGTAAGTAAGTCACAGAGGGCCGATGTACTGGCAGGAGGTGGGCCGCCGAGCACGCCCTTGGCAGAGACGCGACGAATCAAATCAACGATCGTGTCCTATGTGAGGGGAAGAGCCGCCGTGACAGGAGGCGGTGGGCTGGCTGGAGCGGCAGCTGGAAGGACCCCTAGGAAGACCACGAGAGGCGGACCAGCAAGGGCGACGTACGCACGGCCACAAAGAAGAGCACTCTTTCGCGCAATGCGCTCACGAAGATCCGAAGCCGGAGGGAGGGACACACATCACGAAGATAACCCACGACCGTGCAGTTCCAGCATGTAGGCGGACGAGCACCACCACCGCCACAACCATCGCTGTGGCCGCCTGGTGGGACACAAACAGCAAGGGCGTGAGCAGTCGGAGGAGGGGTGAGGCCAAGGAGAGGGCCAGGAAGGACCGGCTCAGCGAGAGCCACAACGGACTGGGATGCAGTCTAGAAGGAGCAAAGGCCATCCAGAAGGGCCGGCCAGAAGGTGCCCAGGGTCTGGTACTTGATCTAAGCATGAGCGCAAGAGGGAAGGAAATGAGGGTCCCAAAAACTGCAGGGCCAAGACCAGCAACGACCGATGTGACAAAGGCCTGGTCAATCAAGGAGGCACTAGCCATGAGAAGCTCGCTCTAAAGAAGCTTGGTGCGGTCCAAGTAGGCACCGAGGGAATCGTCATGACACAATGGAGGGCAAGAAGATCAGCAAGAAGGGACGCAGCAGAGCGAAGGGAGTCAGAGGAATATAGGGTGAGAAAAGTAGATCCCACCTCATGAGGGCGAGCGGGAATGGTAGCCGTCGGTGCAAAGAGATCGAGCTGGCGGAGGGAGATGGAGGGGACAGCCAAGTGGGGGAGGTGAAATGTAAGGGCACCACGATCGAGATGTGTGATCAGTTGGAGAGGAGCGGGGTCGTAGTGCTCCCAGAGGCCGTGCATGTGGGCCCAAGAGATGAAGCGAGGGGACCACTCACTGGAAGGGATTCCAGTGATGTGCCCAGAAGCAGGGATCAGGGATATCTGGGCAGAGGATGGAGCCGGGCGAAGGTCATAGCCCGCAAGCTCGGCAACGGCGAGTGTCATGGCATCAAGGTGAGCCTCCGTGCGGGCAAGGATAGCGGCATGATCAAGAGGGGGAGGGGCACTCGCAAGGATAGCTCCACCAGCCGGGACAGCACTACCTGCAAGGACAATGCTACTGGCAACAGCAGTACCATCGGGCCCACCCGACGCGGCGCCAGCAGCAGGGGCAGTGGCGCCAGCAGCAATAGCGCCACCGGGTCCATTGGCAGCGAACGCACCACCGAGACCAACCGTAGTACCAAGGTCGTGCCACCCAGGTGAGGAACGGAAGCAACAGCGACGATGCCAGGAGCAATGTCACTGACGATAGGGGCGGCACCAGGGGGAACGTCGGCACTGCTATTGTCCCCAACACCACCAAGAGCACCACCCGTGATAGTGCCGGAGGGTAATCGAGAGGCCGGTGAGGGGAAGGGATAGGGCTTGTCGGCGGGGGGAGTAGCAAGGGACTCCAAGATGGTAGTCGAGAGCAGGAGGTGGGGAGGGCGAGAGAGAGAGAGAGAGAAGGTCGCAGGCAAAGAGGTGGAGGTAGGAGAGCACAAAGAGCGGTGAGGGGAGAGGTGATGGCCGTCGAAGCTGCAGCCTTTCTGAGTTTCTACAACCTGTATTCTGCCAAAATTCTACTCCCTTGGTGTCGTGGTGACCCCAAAGCACACACCTCCCTTGGATGTCTCTTTGAACTAAGCATCCATGCACACTTGTGGTGGATCAGAGTACGCAAGGACAACATTATTAACAGAGGGTTATGTGCTTACAGCCCTAATCTGCCTGCCAAGAAATTCACGGCTTCCGCAACGCAAAGGTGTATCGCTCCGGGTGACTTCGCCGTTGCAGTTTGAGACTGTCTATAGCAAAAGTTCAACATGGCGCAGAAGACAGAGGCCTCGCCCATCCAAAAGTACATGGGCGGCCCTGGATTTGGGCTATGGCGGTGGCATTTTCAGATCTACCTCGCACACAAGGGACTGCTGGAACTTGTGAAGGGCACGGAGGTTCAAGGTGCAATCGCAACTGACAAGGAGAAGTCGGCCTTTGCTAACAAGAAAGCGGAAGCGCTGATGCTCCTCTTGTCGGCACTACACGGACCTCAATGGGGCTATATCCATGGCTGCACTTTGGCGACAGATGTGTGGAAGAAGCTCTGCTCTATCCACTAATCAACATCCCTAGCCAACGTGATCTTTGCAATGAAGCGACTCTTGACGGTGAGGACTGAGAAGGGTGAGGATGCCATTTCCGCCATGCAACAGATCGAGTCTCTTGCCTAACAATGCAATGATGTACGGTGGAATATTTCCATGACGATGCAGGCGATGGCCCTCCTCATGGCTCTTCCCGACATTTGGAGCCCTCTCATCAGCATATTGCGAGGTTGGGAGGAGGATAGACTCACCTACGACGCAGTCGCCGAGGTACATCCGCAACGCAGTAGTGGCGAGACCTCGTTATCCTCAACAGCCCTGGTCACCAAAATGCAGGGTGGCAACAGTTGCGGCAAGAAAGGTGGCGGTAAGGGCGGCGGCAAAAAGGGCGCCAAGAGGGGTGCGTGCCATAACTGTGGAAAGGAGGGCCATTAGGCCAAGGAGTGTCTGGAAAAGGCGCAGGCCGGCGGCGAAGGCGCCAAAGGCAAGAAGGTACTCCTCAATGGCACAAAAAACCACGACCTGAAGGGTGCCAACCGGCGGTGCCTTGCCTCAGGTACGAAAGAGCATACCCAAGTCGAGAAGGTGGGGTTCATCAACTACACCAAGTTCGCCAAGTCCATGATGGTCGCTAACGACAAGGTGAAACCTGCGGCCGGCCAAGGTGACGTGGACGTCGAGGTGGTGGTTGGTGGTAAAAAGGTACAGGGTGTTATCCAAAACATGCAACATGTCCCCAGCCTGGCTGAAATTTCGAGTGTGAGCCGCTTGACGCACAAGGGGTATGAAGTACTCTTCCACAGGAAAGGTGGAGTCATGCAGATGGACGGCGACGGTGAGGTCGTCCTCAAAGCGAAGCATGAGGGAGGCCTCTACATCGTTGAGACAAAGGTTATATCCTTGGCAGCAGACGCAGAAGACCAGTCAGCATGTGTCGTCAACTTCGCAAAAGGCGGGGGAGCAGACCTGTATTTGTGATATCGATGGCTGGGGCACTCGTCGCCTGCAGTCGTTTAGGATATGGCGAAGCGCGACATGGTTCACGACCTCAACATCACCGGTGTAGCAAATGTAGTAGAAGATTCTGTAGAGCACAAGTGTGAGCCTTGCATTGTGGGCAAGGCAAAGCGCAAGCCATTTGAATATGGACAGCGGCGGGCCGGGAACCTGCTCGAGGTCGTACAAAGTAATGTGTGCAGACCAATCAAGACGTCGTCCATTGGGGGTGCGTGGTACTTCGTCACGTTCATTGACGATTGTAGCAGAAAACTCTACGTCTACTTCCTAAAGCAGAAAAGTGAGGTGCTAGACCGGCTCCAGAAGTATGTCGCAGCAGTGGAGAGGCAGACTGGCCACAAATTGAGAGTGCTATGCAACAACAATGGCAGCAAGTTTGTGGGCTTCGGAGGATCGCTGAAGGAGCAGGGGATTGAGTGGTAGCTGACCACTCCGTACACGCCACAATGTAATGGTGTGGCGGAGCGTGAAAATCAGACGCTACTCACAATGGCATGGACGATGCTCCTGGGTGCTAAACTACCACAAATCCTGTGGGCCGAGGCCGTGAGCACAGCGTACTACATCACCAACCTCACCCCAACGGCAATGCTAAAGAGGTATGGTTAATCACTCTAAATTCATACACTCAACAATTGGTGTATCGAAAAGTGTATTTCTATATGCAACCAGTTTTCAGAAATCATCAACATCGATTCATGTCACTGCAGCCCATGTACACATTCCTTGTATAAGTTGTTAGAAGTTATTGATTATATGTATTATGTGCTAAGTTTTGTCATACTTCCATGTTCACTGATATGTTCACTCCCCAATACACTTGTTGATCCACAGTTTCAGGGGTGATATGATTGGTCATATATGATGCTAAAGGGGAAGGGCGGCTGGAAGACGTCGCGCGAGGCGTGAAGCGGGCACAAACCAAGCGTTGGTGCACCTGAAGGCGTTCGAGTACAAGACGCACGCGTTCGTACAGGCCGCACAAAGAAAAGACTCTAAACTGGACGCGCTTGCAAAGGTGTACATGTTTCGTCGGGTACGAGAGTGTGCTCAAGGAATGCCGTCTCTTTGAGATACAGATGCAGCATGTCATCACCAGCCGCGACGTCATGTTTGATGAGCAGAAAAGCTACTACAGCAGCAACAACACCAACGACGCAGTGCACGCACCAAAACAGGGGGAGTGCTTTCAACTCCTTGAGCGTGAGGAGGAACCGGCGGCTGCAGAGGTCCATAACGGGTCTTCGGAGAACGACGGTGCTAGAGTGCAACAGGGAAATGTAGCATGTGAAGGTACCACTAGAGCACAGGACGTAGCTGACACGGGGGAGCCCGCGGCTGAGGACAACGTTGCAGCATGGTAGCCACAGGACCAAAATGCAGCATCGCCAAGGTCACTGCGTCGCAGCAGAAGGTAGCGAAATGCGGCAAAGGGGTACTACGCAAGCACGGACAGTTTTATCGGCATGGCACGGTTCATGATGGCAGCCACAACGAAGCCGACGACCATGCAAGAGGCACTTGCACGGCCTGATGTGCAGCAGTGAGACGAAGCAATACAATCTGAACTTGCGTCCCTTGCTGAGAACGGCACTTGGGAGCTGGTGGATTGGCCTGAGGGGGTGATCAGCTCTAAGTGGGTGTTGAAGGTGAAGCTCACCAAGCACAGGAAGGTGGAGAAGTATAAGGCGAAGGGGTATGCGTAGCGGAAAGGCAAACACTACGATGAGACGTTCGTACCCGTTTCCAAGTTCACAATCATCCAGAATATCCTCAGGGTGGCAGCCACAAAGGACAAAGAGATCCTTCAAATGGATGTCAAAACGACAATCTCGAACGACATCATCAACAAGGAGATCAACCTTGAGGTGCCAGAGGTGGTGGATGCGCTGGAGGGCAAGGTGTGCAAGCTGCGGAAGGCCTTGCACCAGTTAAAACAGGCGTCTAGGTGCTTGCACCAGCACCTAGACGCCTGCGAAGCGAAGCGTTGTGAGACATACCACAGCGTGTACATACACATCTACATATACATATGCATATACATCTTCATATACATATACATGTACATATACATATACATATACATGTACATATACATATACATATACATATACATATACATATACATATACATATACATATACATATACA
>SZWC01022545.1:0-13646 GCA_023375785.1 Penium margaritaceum
ATGTATATGTATATGTATATGTATATGTATATGTATATGTATATGTATACGTATACGTATATGTATATGTATATGTATATGTATATGTATATGTATATGTATATGTATATGTGTATGTATATGTATACGTATATGTATATGTATATGTATATGTGTATGTATATGTATATGTATATGTATATGTATATGTATATGTATATGTATATGTATATGTATATGTATATGTATATGTATATGTATATGTATATGTATGTGTATATGTATTTTTTGTGCGGATCCTTAAGAAAAAACATTAGCTCTTGTATAAGTAGAGATTAAGTTGTTTTATCGTTGGATAGGCTACAATGGGTGTGGTTTTTATAATGGTTAACCGAATACAAATCCACGTAGTGTAGACATGTGTAGGTGACTTCAAAAGCTTGGAGACGCGCTACCGAAAAAGTCTCTTGCCATTCTTACATGGTAATGAGGAACGCGTAACCACACCCTCCCTTAGGAGACTATATGCCTTTGACATCTTTGGTCCTATTTGAGGGAAATGTGTAAAGCATTATGATGGAAATATGAGGATGGGACAACAATTCATGGTTATCTTCAACTTCCTTGTAAAAAAAAGGTGAAATAACCTTTGGAATCCAATGTAGTCTAATTTTTTGCCGTTGCAAGAGATGCTCTATGAGCGGATAACTTCATAAGTTGGTGTTGAATACGTAACTTTTAGGTTGTTTAGGACAATGCACCGAATCCTGCAAGCAAAGTCTGCAAGGTAGACACAGCGGACCTTGTGTCCGCTGTGGTGTACGGAAAGGTTACATCGGAAGTGAAATGTAGAAATGTGCAAAAATATATTTTTACTGTACAGTCACTTTTTAAATTGCTTTTTCTTGTACATACATGTTGGTGTGTATGTAAAATTTCTTGTTTGCTATTCCCGATGACTTCCACACACATATATGGGAACTTCTTTGCCCATTCTTAATACCTTGTTGGGGTTAATTTTGGGAATATTGCAGCATGGTGAAGAGAAGGAAAAGCTATGCAGATCATTAAAGAAAAACATTGGCTCTCGTGAAGTCAGAGCTTTAGTTAGTTTTACCTTTGGATAGTCTATGATAGGTGTGGTTTGTGTAGTTATGAACCAAATTCAAACCAGCATAGTGTAGACATGTGTACGTGTCTTCAAAAGTTTGGAGACGCGCAACTGAAATTTCATTTGCCATTGTCACACAGCAGCAACAACCACACAACCGCACACATCCTTAGGCAACTGCAGACCTTTGACTTCTTTGGTCCTTTTTGAAGGAAATGTGGATATGAACGCGGTGGACATACAAGAATGGGAGAGTGATTCATGGTTATCTTTGACGTCCTCACAGAGAAAGGCCCAGGAACCTTCTTAATCCAATATGGTCCCTGTTTGGCCATTTCAAGAGATGCCCTATGAGCAGATGATTACATAAGTTATTAATATATATATATACATATATATACATGTGCTTTCAAGGACAGTGCAGTGACTTCTGCAAGCAAAGTCTAGAAGGCAGACGCGACGGACCAAGTGTCAGGTATGGTGTACCAAAAGGTTACATTCAAAGTGACATTTAGAAATGTGCAATGCAAAATAGTATCGGGGAGTGACCAGATATCCACAGAATTCTCAATAACTATTGCCATATCCACGTTTTCCACATAAAAAATTCCATATCCAAAAAAAGAAATTTTTCGCTCTTTTTTAACAATATATCCAGCAAGCATGCAGAAAAACACGCTACATCCGAATGAACACACTATGTCAACACCGCATGCTATACAGTGACAGCATGCTGATGTCATCCGAAATGAAAGACAAATCACAAACCTCTGTATGGAGGCATTTCTGACTTTTCTCACAAGGATTTATGAGGGTTTTGAGTGGGGATTCCGGAACACCCTGTGCACTGAAAGGCAACCTGCTGGGCCCCGCTACGGACGGGCCCAGCAGGAGTCCGCACAAATGTAACACCCTAAAACTTTGAGTGTAATTTGGGGTTGGGTTTGAAAGCGGTTTGCATTTCTTCAAGTGGGCTTTCTTCTCCAAAAAACAAATGTTCTGAGAATATGGTTTTCCTCAATCGTGATCGTGCGATTAGCCCATTTTCTTTTGGGACTCGCAAACCCCCATTCACGCACGTAGGGTTTTATGTTTGCACGGGTTCGGCTCGCAAAAACATAGAAAACCATAAATCCATGAATGGGGGGTTTGCGAGTCCAAAACAAACATGAGAATGTTGCACACAAAGCGTGTACAAGGGTATGAGGTCAAGAATTTTACAACGTTAAGAGAAACATGGTTGCCTTATGAAACAAAGAGTAGGATTTTCAAGGGGGATTTGCATTTTTTTCTTTTGTTCTTTATGTGTCTTGGAAACTGTCTTGGAGCCAAGTCATTAGTCTAGTCTCGGAACCATAAATCAACCCACCAGACAGAGAGGGATTTGCATCATGACTAAAGCCAACATTCCTCACTATGTTCTTGAAAATGAACGACAACTAGTTTATTGAACGTATATAAGTGGCACTATCTTTTGTGGTATTTTGTATAATCTGGTTTACCCATCTGCACTTGTACGTGTATATGCATTACCATGTGTATTTGTGCATGTGCTGCTATAATTCTACTTGTAATTTTATTTCAGTCTAATCTCTTAATCTCATTTGTATCAACATCTCAATCTCCATTTGTACATCTATATGTGTCATCCATGCCTAAATTTGCCTTTATATCTATATCAATATGCATACATTCTTTAATGTACATATATCTAAACTTGCACTCATATCTATTTTTAGTCTCTAATTCTATCGATATCAACATTCATATTTCACTTTACACCTTGAATTGTACTTTTAGTCCTATGTATTTGTGTTTATATCAATGTCCTTATTCATACATGTATCTCTGTCTGTTTTTTCTAAGGGGAGGGCCGGTTCGTGCTTCCCATCTCACAATAGCGAGGGGGTAGTCGCAAGCCAACCCTCGCTATTGCGAGGGCTGGCCGGTGGCCAGCCACCCGCTGGCTACCAGCCGACCGGCGGCTGGCCGGCTGGGTGGCCGGCGGCCGGTCAAGTGACCGGCTGGCCACCCGCCAGCGAGCCACCAGCCACTGATCGAGCTAGTGGCTCGATCGGTGGCTAGGAGACCGCGAAGCCTCGAGGGACAAGGCCTGTGGCCTCGAGCCCTCATCCTCACTCTCTTCTCCTTGCCTCCTCAAGTGAGCGAGGCGAGGGATAAAGAGTGAGGGAGTGAGGTGCAAGAGGAATGTCAACGCTGAAGCAAAATCGCTGGGTGTGCCTCGCACGCGACGATTTTGTGTCGTCGCGTCAAAGCTGAAACTCAAGTTTTTCTGTTATGACCTTTGAGTTTTGTTCACAAAATACTTGTGCAAATTCATTATTTTAAGGGACCCAGAATGAGAGAGCAAGCTAAGAACGGGAATGGGCCTTCCGGAAACTTGAAGTATTCAAGTCTCTCTGCACGGGTCATTCATGATGATTGCCCCAGGAGTGATGCAGAGGGGAAAACCCCTCGAGTGAGCTCTGGATGCCATTCTGTGAACTCCGACAATCTCAGTGCAGGAGCTGCAGACTTGACCTGTTATAGTGGTTTTCAGAGCAAGGCGACCCTTGCGACCGAGTATATGACGGTTCCGGTGGCTACAGAAGATATAAAGCGTCGCGAGCATGTGCATCAGCAGCAATATTGTCATAGAGGGATACGGGCTTAAAACTTAAGTGCTTTATGTACTATAAACTGTGTTGGAAAGCTCTTGAGGAGCTCTAATTTTTTTTCCAGACCCTATAATCTTCTTCCACTTGCCAGGGGACTAGGTGCATTTTTCTTGGACGGGATGGGAAGTTCCCACCCCCAAACCACCAACTATTTCCCCCTTCTCAAGGCTCCTTCCTTCCTCCTCCACCCAAAAATTGGGACAACACTTCTTCTCAGGCCTAGGGGCTCTCATGGCCCGAGAGCATCCTGAAGATAAGGAGGGTGATACTTTGAATTTTTTTGGCGGCTTCTCCAATGTCTCAGGCTCAAGGGAGACACCGCCAAGAGACAAGGGAGGCATTAAGGAACATAAGGAGGCCAAGGAAGAAACAAATACAAGAGGAAGAAAAGAAGTAGGAAAGAGGGGGTGAAGGAGTTGTTAGGAATAGTAAGAACGCCTCTACCACTCTTCCCCCTGTTTTTGTGAGCGGTACTCACATTCCTTTTCATTCCCTAGAATATAATGTTTTGTTTTCCTAGATTCTAGTCACTACCAAGTGCTGTTAGTAATGACTTAGGAAGACTAGTTTCAAAATCCACGTGATTGTGCCAGCCGTGGAAGCCTAGAAAAACACTGTTTTTCTACCACATAGTTCTACCAACTGTGGCGGCCTAGGAAAACAGAATCTAAATTTACAATTGCCTCACCAATTGTAAGAGCAAGGAGAATTTTGAAGGCAACACCTCCTTGAACTTGTGGAGTGATCCTCACAACAGTCTTCACATGCTAGTTGCACTGGTGATGGAATGGCAAGTGCCCGACCGTCCAAGACCAACAAGGGCAAGCTGGTGACGGCCTCACCACACACCTTCAGTTGACTCTAAGTTTAGGAGCCGCCACCGCGAGCACGGTTGCCAAACCAAAGGCAACCGTAGTGCAAAAGGCAACCGACACCAACCTCAATGAAACCGAGAAGCGTAAGGAATCCAAAAACGTGCTCGACGAGCACGTCGATGTGCACGTGGGTGACCCCCACACCATGGATGATGCTCCAGAGGACCACCAGGGCATGGACCCCAAGGAATAGCATGACGTCAACGATATGAAAAGTGACAAGGATCGTGATCATCGCCATCATCGTGCGGCAAAATCAAGCCAATCACTCAAGAAGGGCAAGATGCTCGCTGGATCGCCTGAAGTTGCCCACAATAGTGAGGCTATTGAGAGCAGCAAAGGCGTTCAAAGCAGCCACATAGGAAGCTCTTACAAAAATGAGTTGGATGACGTCACCATGAAGGCAATTTGCAACGATTGCCAAAGGCTTGCTGAGTTGGCTGCGGAGACTGCAGGCCTTCTCAAGATCACCACCGAAGGTAGAGGTGGCACCACTCGGAGGAGTGAAATAAGACCCGCCTTCCTACGATGTGGCTATGATAGGATAGACAAGCGCCCACTTGAGCGTCATTTCTGAAGATATCCTCCTCCAAAAGTTAGGAATCCTTGGATGCTTGTATACGAAGTATAGCCTCCAATAATGGGTAAAGGTGTACGGATAGCGCAAGACCCTGGAGGCTATCGCCAATGCTCTAACGCCATCAGAGCTGAATTTTGTGTTTCATCAACCTGTTGGCCCAGGTGTCACAGAGAATCACGGACCTTAACCATGATCACTAGCCGCAGCACCTGGTTGCTCATGAGGCAAGCAACCGATACAATAACCTCGACAACGTGTTACAGAGCGTGACCAAGATATGGATGCATCAGCAATCGCAACGGGCTACAGGTGCTGATGCCACTGCCGGTGGTAGCAATGACTAGCCTGCCTCGACAACTTTGGGGCCAGTCATGAACATGTCCTTCCTCCATAGTGTAAAGACCTTCCAAAAGGGCGTGAAACTGACTGACTAGCTGAATCGTATAGAGCACATCCTGCGTGTCTATAAGGCACTACTCGATGAGTGGGGCGACCTCTCCACGTAACAACTCGAGGACAAGCTCTTGAAGTATGAGTTCAAGGAATAGGACACTTAGCAACCACACCTTAGGTGGCAGCCCCAACTGTAGAAGGCCTTTTGTACGAGCATGCATAAAATGTGTACCTAGCATGAGGGATCGTAGTGCACCTTTCACAAGATCAAGGACTTCAGGCAGCAAGGTAGATCGCTCAAAGCCTACTTGAGCGATTTCACCATACTCGTGGAGGAAGCTGAAAACTTCACCAAGGGCAATGAGACCTAGACCTTCAAGTACCCGGAGTTCATGCTACTAGAGTACTTACATGATGGTCTAGCTAGGAGAAGCTGAAGGACAAGATCGCCACGACGGCAACTAGACAAGCTTGGACAAGTTGTAGGGCGTTGCGTGACTACATGAGTGAAGTGTATTCGGCGAAACCAAAGCACTACTCTGATGTACGGTCAAACACGCGTGCAAAGCAAGGTCGTGACATGCGCATGGACGTTGTACAACCTGGTGGGTCAGCCAGACAGCGAGGCGGGACCAAGGACAAGCAGCCTCTAAACCCTCCAGCCAAGAAGGCTAGTAGGCACAAGGCCCCCGACAACAAGCCCAACCGTGGCAATGACGAGCTGTAAGAGGTACTTGAGCATCACAACGCAGCCTTCCGCGAAGGGCTCTGCCACAACTGCATGCAGCCTGGCCACTTCAAGGCCCAGTGTCCTCAAGCTGTTGGTAGTGGGCAA
This sequence comes from Penium margaritaceum, assembly GCA_023375785.1. Lineage (NCBI taxonomy): Eukaryota > Viridiplantae > Streptophyta > Zygnematophyceae > Desmidiales > Peniaceae > Penium > Penium margaritaceum. The sequence continues at coordinate 6,452 of SZWC01022545.1, forward strand.
GAGGCCGTGGCGTTCGCCACAGCTACACCACCTCATGGAGATGGTGCAGTAGGAGGCTGCAGACAGGACCATGGACAGGGCCGCCGTTGCAGTAGTGGACCCGGCTGTGGTAATGGATAGGGACGTGGGGTGGGTTTTCCCCACCCCTGAGTGACATAAGTAGAGACCACTCAGGGACAAACCTGGATCATGGACATGGGTTCTTGTTTTCAGATGAGGATGTTACACAATTTATGATTTTTACGAGGTCAAATTCCTTTGTTGTTTTGTTCCTTCTTTTTTAGCCTCATTTGACACTTGCTGGCCGGTATTGTCCACTAAACCTTGCATCTCCGGACGAGATGTATGATCATACATGCTTAATGGTGACAACACCAACCACTGTGCAAGTGTTGGATGACGTGATGCGTGAAGAAAACATCTTCAAATCAATGAGTTGAATCACATTTGCCGTAGCTTTGGTGGACAATTTTGACCATGTCAAATTTAAAGAATGGAAGGTGCTAGTCAAGTTTACACGTGTCCACAAGATGTGGACTCCAGTAGGTGAATCACGGGAGCTGTGGCGTCTGCAGTGTGGATTTCCTCTTTATCACAAACTCGGCTTGCTGTTGTCAAGCCAGTTCACTTGGAAGAGTAGACGTAACATGACAATTCCCTTTAAAGGACATCTAGCTGGTGCTCCCATGAACGTACTGGCCAACACTGGAGGGGATTACTCCTTCATTAGTCTTGGCTTTACCCGATAGGTTCGCCTTCAATGCCAGCCATCGAATGGCGTACTTGTCATTGGTGACAACCATATGGTACCCGTGATCGGTACCTATAAAACAAGTTTTGTGTTTAAGGTCACACATAGAGTGTCATGTTGAAGAAACACAGCCCTCTTGAACGGTTTGATGTGGTATTAGATGACCCTTGGCTGTGTAACAACAAGGCTTTCATGTCCTTTGAATGAAAACGCTTGATCCTTTGGAAGGAACATTGCCGCATTACGTTGATTCCAATTACATTATTGTCACCAAAGCGACTAAAAGTCAATGCCGCCTTGTCTATGACGCAGGTCAAGAGACAGATTCAACAAGGATGTCAATGTTTCTTGGATCAGTTGGAAAAACGAAGGAAGAAATTCCACAAGAGATCAAATCTCTACTGGTGGAGTTCTCGCATGTATTCCAAGACCCACCAGCTGGGCTTCCACCAGAATGACACACTAGCCACATGATTGTGCTCCAACCAGAGGCAACTCCTCCATCCAGATCCATGTACTGCCTCAGTCCGATAGAGAGGTGAGAGGCCAAACGCAAAATCAAAAACTACCTTGCAAACGGGTGGATCGAGCTGAGTAGCTTGTCGTTTGATACGCTGATCATTTTTGTGAAAGAAAAGAATGATGGTTTACGTATGTGCACGGCTTATCAGGTGCTGACAAGTTGACGCTGGAAAATCAATACCCCTTACCATGGATTGAGGACCTATTTGACCAAATCCAAGGGACAATTTCTGTTCTTCCTTGGATTTGTTACAAGGGCACCATCAAATGTGCATTACAATAGATGATATCCCCAAAACCACGTTTCGAGTGCACATAGGATACTATCAGTTCAAATTGTTATGCTTCGGACTAACAAACTCTCCGGCAATATTCTAAAGAGAAATGAACCAAATGTTCGCCAAGAAACTCGGCTAGTTTGTCTTTGTTTGCCAGGAAGACATCCTGGTTTTCTCCAAATCCATGGAAGAGCACATAAAACATCTACCTGAGATCCTGGCAATCCTTCAGGAACAGAAATTCTGTGTAAAAGTGAGCAAGTGCAAGTTTGCACAAGATGAGCTCCAATACCTTGGACACATAGTCGGCAAGGAAGGTATCTGTGTCTATCCACAAAACGTCCAAGCTGCCGTGGGCTGGAAACGACCAGAACAATTTAGGCAGATTCGGTCTTTCCTGGGCCTTGCAAACTATTTGTGACAGCTTATGCAAGGGTATTTGACCCTAGTAGCGCCGCTAACCAGTCTCACACGAAAAGACATTAATTAGGATTGGACTCTTGATTACAAGTTTGCCTTTCTCAAAGTCAAAGACCTTCGATCCACAAGGCCCATCATTGTTGGAATGATGCTCCTCACCATGGCAGGAGTGACTCCAAAAAGGAACACCAAAAAGACAAACCTTAGTGGCATAGTAGTTAATGGTGTCCACCTCTAGAGACAGGGGACCGGGTTCAACTCCCACAAGATGAAATCCTGCCTTGCCTCAAGGGAGATGGAAAATAGATGCCAGGAAGCTAGTTCAACCTCTAGAGTTCCTCTTTAAGTTTCTAGAAGGCCAGGTGAGGGTCCAGGAAGGTGGCACACCTTCTAGAAGGGGTGACTTGTCCTACAAGGTATCTAGAGGTGTCTTGGTCTTCTGGACACCTTCCCTCCTACTAGAAGCAAGCTGAGGAATCTAGGAAGGGGCAGAAGCTTCTAGAGGAGGGAAGGGATGCCTTCCTAGGTGGGAAAAGGACAGCCTACCAAGGAGCACTCTAGAAGCCATAGAATCTGCTAGGAAGCTCCAAATCTGGCATGCTTTGGTGTTCTGGAAAGCTTAGATCAGTGGCTATAAAATGCCACTGCTTGTGAGCCTTGATCAAGTTTACATTCCCAGTCAATTCAGGCCAAAACTGCTGCCTCAATCTGTGACCAGGTTTCTTCCATCTTTGGAACCAGTTGCCTCCACAGTTTGAGTCTCTCCAAAAACAGTTGGTGGTGTGAACCAGCCACTGCTAGGGACCCGCCAGGGTGCACACTCACCCTCAGGCCAACAAAGGGTTATGGGCCCACGCCTCTAAAGGGTTCAAAGCCAGCTTGATTTTATGCTTCCAACAACAAGACATGGCAACCAGCGAGCAAGAGAGCAGTCGCGCTGTCCTTAAGTTTGATGGGACGGGCTTTGCCTTGTGGAGGTGGCAATTTGAGGTCTTCCTCGACAACAAGGGACTACTTGAGCTTGTAAAAGGTGATGAGACTACTCCGCCAGAGACTGCAACGGCTGAGGTGAAGGAGGCATACAAGAAGCGCAACAAAAAGGCATTGGCGCTCCTTGTGTCCGCGTTATGCCCGCCACAACTTGGGCACATCGAAGGATGCACCCTGGCCGCGGACGCATGGTCAAAACTCTGCTCCATCTACCAGTCAAGCAACCTTGCCAATCAGCTCTTCAACTTCAAACGGCTCGTCACCCTCCGAGCCAACAAAGGCGACAACATCATAGAGATCATGCAGCAGATTGAGTCGCTCGCAGCGGAGTGTGTGGCCACGGGTCGGGAGGTCGACTCTCAGTTGCAAGCTATGATCCTCCTTCTGGCCTTGCCAGACAGTTGGAGTCCCATGATCACAGTCCTTGGTGGCTGGCCTTCCGACGAGCTGAAGTTCCCGAAGGTTTCTGAGCACGTGCGCAATGAGTGGATGCGACATGGCAGTCGAGAGAGTGCAGCAGCATCAAGTTCAGCTTACATGGTTCATCCTCAAAGTGGAGGCCGAGGCGACAAGTGGAAGGGTGCCAAACAGGGCACTAAGAAGGGTGACAAGAAGGGGGAGAGCTTCAACTGCGGCAAGGAGGGCCACTACGCGCGCAACTGTCCCAAAAAGAAAAGAGACCGGTCGTAGCGGGCCAGGAAGAAAGATGAGCATGCCCTTATGGCGTACAACTCTACCAACTTGAAGGATCTAGGAGTTGCCGTCATCGACTCCGGATCAGGCCGCCACACGCAATGCAACAGGGAGGCATTTGTCACCTACAGCGCCACAGAGAGACGCATGACGGTGGCCAATGGAAAACAAAAGGTGGCCGCCGGTGAGGGTAACGTCCGCATTGAGTCAATTGTGAATGGCAAACCTGTCACAAGCACAATCTACGATGTGGTGCATATACCCAACTTTGGGGCAAACCTGCTCTCCGTCAGCCGACTTACCGACAAGGGACTTGAGGTGCTCCTCACAAAGAAGGAGGCCGTCATCCGCAAGGAGGGAAAATGTGAGGTGATTGCGCGTGCCAAGAGGGAGGAAGACTTGTACCTGCTACGCGCAAAGATCCTCAGCATCTGGGTGGGGTCCAACGCCGCCAATGTTGCAAAGAAGGATGGAGTAGACCTGGACCTATGACACCGCCGACTCTGCCACATTTTTCCATCGACAGTGAAGGAGATGGCTAAGAGGGAAGTGGTGCAGGGTCTCCAAATCAACGGCCTTGATGGAACCAAGGAGACCGTGTGTGAGCCATGCATCTTTGGCAAATCAACTCGGTAGCCATTTTTCGCCAAGGGGACGCGTGCATCGGCAAAACTGGCCATGGTACACACAGATGTGTGTGGACCGCTTGAGAGCTCCATCGGCGGAGCTCGCTACTTCCTCACCTTCATCGATGACCACAGTCGGAAACTCTACCTCTACCCAGTGAAGTGGAAGAGTGAGGTCCTTGCGTGCATGCAGGAGTTTGTGGCTGATGTGGAGCGGCAAACAGAGTTGAAGGTGAAGGCGTTCCGGAGTGACAATGGCGGTGAATATGCGGGGTACCTTGGGTGGATGAAGAGCAAGGGGATTGAGTGGAAGAAAACAACTCCACACTCCCCACAACAGAATGGCGTCGCAGAGAGAGCAAATCGCACAATCCTTAACATGGTGCGATCCATGTTAAGCGACGCCGGCCTTACACAACGGTATTGGGCGGAGGCGGCAAGGACAGCAGCGTACATCATGAATCTCATGCCGACCAAGCCGCTAAAGGACAAGGAGAGCAAGGCGTGGAAGACGCCACAAGAGGTGTGGAGCAGGAGGAAGCCGGCAGTGGGTCACCTCCGTACGTTTGGTTGTGTTGCAAATGCAATGGTGCAGGCACGTGAGGGACGGAGCAAGTTGGACCTGCGTACCCGCCGGTGTATTTTCCTTGGATATGAGAGCGGAAGCAAGGCATACCGGCTCTTTGACCCAAGGAGGCAGCTTATTGTGCAGAGTCGCGATGTCACTTTCGACAAGAAAAGCCGTTGGAAAGACAAGGAGGCAGGTATCTCCAAGAGGGGGGACTGGATGCCACTCCTTGAGGGGGAGACGCCGGAGGACGTGAATGAGGGTGACATCCTTGATTCACCACCAACCGGAGAGCATCGCCTGAGGGAGAGGCGAGCGGCAGACTTTATTCCAGCCAGTTCGGATGAGGAATCTGAAGCACCGTAGATGGACGTGGAGGTGGGGAGTCGACAGATGTCTCCAAGGTCTCCAAGAGAGGGGGAGCACGCGCTTGGAGAGGATGGCGCCAAAAGGGGACAGCAACAACAACAACAACCGCCTCAAGAGCCGCGCACGAGTAATCGTGTGCAAAGAAGGACAAAAAGGTATGATGCCGGCAAGGGCATTTGGACTGGGTTTGCACAAGCCTTCTTCACGCAAGAGGAGCCTCAATCTGTGAAGGAGGCACTGCAACGGAAGGATGGGGCTGAGTGGGAGGGAGCAATAAAATCTGAGCTTGCTTCTCACGAGAAGAATGGCACTTGGGAGCCGGAGGGCGAGAAAATCATTGGCTCCAAGTGGATCTTCCGGAAGAAGCTCACAAAGGAGGGGAAGGTGGAGCGGTACAAGGCGCGGCTGGTGGCGAAAGGATATGCACAGAGAAAAAGGGAGCACTATGACGAGACCTTTGCACCAGTTGCCAAGTTTGCCTCCATCCGTTCTATCCTCTCGGTGGCAGCGGCACGCGACTACAAAATCCGCCAAATGGACGTAAAACCCGCGTTCCTCAATGGCGACCTGGACAAGGAAGTCTACATGGAGGTGCCAGAGGGGGTGGATGCGCCGCAAGGGAAGGTGTGCCGGCTTCGCAAGGCGCTCTATGGAATGAAGCAAGCTCCGCACATATGGTACCTCAAGATGGATAGTTTCATGGGTGAGCTTGGCTTCAAGCGCTGCGAGGCCGATCACAGCGTGTATGTGCGTAATCAGCCAGGACTCCACCAAATTGTCGTCCTCTACGTGGATGACCTCATCCTTGTGTCTTCGGATGAGGGGGAGCTCAAGAGCCTGAAGCAACAGCTTGGCGGCCGGTTCAAGATGACAGACATGGGCGAGCTTGAGTACTACCTTGGCATCGTCATCAAGAGGGACCGCAAAGCACGCACGCTGGAGATGGGTCAAGAAAAATATGTGCAGGAGGTGCTCCGCCGCTACAACTTGGAGGAGTGCAACCCCATCGGCACACCTATGACAACGACATGTGAGCTGAGCTCAAGCATGGGCCCGAGCACGGAGGACGAGAAGGCGGAGATGGCTGGAGTACCGTACCAGTCCGCAGTTGGCAGCATAATGTATGCCATGGTGGTGACGCGGCCTGACCTTGCCTTTGCCGAAGGAGAAGTGAGCCGCTATGTTGCTGATCCGGGACCGCTACATTTTTAAGCGGTGAAGAGAATCCTCCGCTACTTGAAGGCAACGACACATTCGCGACTTGTGTTTGGAGGGGGAGCGCGGACTAACTCCCTTAAGTTGGTTGGCTACTCTGATGCTGACTGGGCAGGTGACGTTGATGACCGCAAGTCAACATCAGGCTGTTCTATTGTGCTTGGTGGTGCAGCGGTGTCTTGGGGAAGCCAGAAGCAGGACAATGTGGCTCTATCCAGCACTGAGGCGGAGTATATTGCGCTCGCGGAAGCCGCAAAGGAGGCACTATGGCTGCGGCGATTTCTCAAGGAGATTGGGGTGCCGCAAAAGAAGCCAACAGCACTCAATGTTGACAACATGAGTGCCATCAGCCTGACCAAGAATCCTCTGCTACCACGGAGGACCAAACACATAGAGATCCGGCATCACGTTGCACAAGACCTCGTTGCGAAGGGTGATGTGGTGCTTGTGCACTACGGCACAAAACACATGCTTGCTGATGCCATGACAAAGGTGCAACCCAAGGACAGGCATGATGCTACTTGTATGGAGCTTGGGCTTTCCCAAGCCTCTTGAGTTGCAGGCTGAGCATGGAAAACTGCCATGGGTGACGCGCAAGGGGGAGATTGTTGGAATGATGCTCCTCACCATGGCAGGAGTGACTCCAAAAAGGAACACCAAAAAGACAAGCCTTAGTGGCTTAGTGGTTAATGGTGTCCACCTCTAGAGACAGGGACCCGGGTTCAAGTCCCACAAGATGAAATTCTGCCCTGCCTCAAGGGAG